>CAUZXS010001508.1:0-152500 GCA_963585895.1 Sepioteuthis lessoniana
ATATATATATATATATATATATATATATACACACACACATACATACAAATATATATATATATATATATATATATATATATATACACACACATACATACAAATATATATATATATATATATATATATACACACAGATACATACAAATATATATATATATATATACACACATACATACAAATATATATATATATATATACACACATACATACAAATATATATATATATATATATATATATATATATATATATATATATATATATATATATATATATATATATATATATACACACACATATATACATATACATACACACATAGTAATTGCGATTCATAAATTTAAAATTTACTTCACAGCTAATGTCTCCTCGTGGCTGAATGGTTAGAAGCTTTGGCTTGGCGTTTGAGTCAATCGGGTTTCGATCCCAGCTACGGGGAGAGACTGTCTAGCCACACTGATGAGTTCTGATAGAACGAAACAGATCTGTCTGTGGATGACTATACATACACACACACACACATATATACATATATATATACACACATATATATACATATACATACATATATATATATATACATAATTCTGGATGAGGCTATTTGCATTCTACTGCTTTTGAAAGGCATGAATCCATTTTTCTCCCTTAATAGGTAAGGGTAAATAGGTTAGCATAGGTTCTCTAGCCTTGATAAAGGCAATTAGTCTAGGACAGGGGTTGGTAACAATGCCCCCACCCTGGCTCAGAGGCCACATTCGGCCCTTAAAAGATTTTTGTCCTGCCCACCATCTTACACTGATTGATTTTACAATTGACTTACAGTGCAAGGAATCTTTGAAGTTGAAATTTCAGTTCGAATCCACCGCTGTCTTCTACAAGAAAAATATATTGCCAAGCGGAATATATAAAAATATCTTGAGTAATACAAAACTGATGATATCATTATTTAGAAGTACAGACGCTTGTGAACAACTTTTTTTCCAAAATGAAATCTACTAAAAGTCAATAAAGAGCAAGGTTACGTGACGACCACCGGGATGATGTTTTGTTCTTGTCATCAATAAGTATTTCACCTGATGTGGTGAAGTTGTCGCACAATAAGCAGATATGAGTGTCTCATTAGATTCTTGACTATTTCTAATTGCATTTCGTTTGTAGCAAGGATTTTTTTTATTGGGATTGTTGTTCTTCAGTTATTGGAATTTGTTTCTTTTTTTTTTTAATATGTTTGTGTTTTGTTTTTTTTTTTGTTTTTTTAATTTTTTTTTGTCATTCCTGCAGTAAAAGGCATGGTGCCCTGTTAAAATAAAATTATATCAAATTCCTTGTTTTGCTTTAAACCTCCAGAAAATTTATTGACATATTTAATAACATGGCCCTCATCCATGACAATGCATAGCTGTTTGGTCCTCTCTCTCTCTTTCTCTCTCTCTCTCTCTCACTCTATCCATCTATCTTCAAGTGTCTCATTAAGATATTTACCATTTCTATTTGTATTTTGCTCATACCAAGGAATTTGTTTATTTTTTGTTGTTTTTTTTAATGTGTTTGTAGTTTTTTCTTTTTTTTTTTTTTTTGTTCCTGCAGTAAAATAAGAAGCCATGATAAAATAGAATATTAAATTCCTTGTTTTGCTTTAAACCTCCAGAAAATTTATTTACATATTTAATAACATGGCCCTCCTCCATGACACCGCATAGCTGTTTTGCTCTCACTCTCCAAAAGGTTGCCAACCCCTGATTTAAGAGAAAGAAAACTCTGAATTCAAACCAGCTGTACTCTGCTTAAAAATTCACCTTGAGTCACATCTTGATTCTGATGATGGTGGATTGAATAAATAAATACATACACATATGGATTACTTCAACATTGCCAATCAATAGGCTGGAGCTGGAGGATATGCTGACTGCAGAAGGGTGAGACCCCTCCCAGCAAGTGTCCTGGATATGTCACTAAGCTGCATCTGATGGTGAGGAATGTAGAGTACCCCTTCATTGCCATTACTCCCAGATCTACTGACCCAGAATGATAGTACATGTTAGGGTCACCTGTACAGGTCAAATACATCTGTTAATAATTTGCTTTACTGGAAACCATTTAACTATTTGCAAATAAAAGTATTAGTGTTAGATAGCAATACTTGAAACTATTTAACTGTAAGCAAAATAAATGCTACCGATAAACTATTTGTTTACAAATCACACACACCCATAACATGTAAGTAAAAAGTAAAAGTTGACGACTTTAGTCGAGGGTGACCCGAAGGCTTCCTTTTCAACAGCTACTACACCAAGGTATAGGGGAGGGCGCTACTCCATTCCCTGGATTGCTTCACTTTACCCTTAATTACCCTTACCCTTACCTTATAGGGCTGAGTGCTAAGCAAGGCAGAATCAGCTACCATTTTCTGAATCTTTGGTATGACTCGGTCTGGGATTGAACCCCGGTCTCCCGGACCATTGGCAAACACTCTACTCATTAGGCCAATGGACCGGTTAATATGTAAGTGAGAAAAAAATGAAACATCCATTAATAATACTAGACTGTTTTCTGGATTTTTAAAGTTGTAAACCATTAAAAATTTCTCAAACCAAGAAACCATATTGCCTTTCTTTGAAAAAGATTCCATTTTATGACGTGATAAATTACAAATATATTTTCTCCTGTTTTACTCAAAATCCAAAATATTTGCCCTGAAGACAACTTTTTAGTTTGCATACTTAACATATTTTCTATTATTATCATTTTATTCTTATTTTCATGCTTAAAATAATTTTGAATAGAATACCTTGTATGTAGGCAAAATTTTAGCCACAACACATGTCGACAAAGTAAAATACAATAAATTTTCATCCACACCAAAGTTTATAATTTTCTTCCGTCTACCTTTTTAACATACATATATATATATATATATGGCAGGATTTGGCATTAAATAACCTACAAGGATTGATATGCCATAAAACACAACCAACCAACCTACCAACCCTTGATTGCCATTATAAACTGGTCCACTCTGACCTAGAGTGGTAGCACTTGTTAAGAGTCTCACATACACAAAGATAATTATGAATGTCCAATGAATGTGATTCCCTAACCTCTGGGCAAAAATAAGCCTAAACAGGTTGACAACCATAATCATATTTTCTTTCATTTTAAATTTTAGGTTACTTTTGAAATTGTTTAAACTTTGGTTTGGTTTCTTTGTTTAATGGCATATCAACAATCATGGGTTATTTAATACCAAAGCCATTCTTGTAAAAGAACAGCAGTGATACCCTTTAACCAATAGTAGGAGGAATAAGAGGGTTCATGCCTTTCCCAAGGATATTAGTCTGAAAGTGAATCTAATAGCGTGAATGGAGTTTGGTTTCGGTTTTCTTGTTTAATGGCATGTCAACCGTTATGGATTATTTAATGCCAAAGCAATCTTTGTAGAAAAAAAGTAGTGGTAATATTTCCCCATAGCTGAGGAGGATAAGAGGGGTTCAAATCTTTCCGAAGGATATTAGTCCAAAAGTGAACATGATAACTTGAATGGAGCTTGAACTCACTTACTACAATGTCCCAGTCCAGCACGTTAGCCACTACACCACAGAGACACTCCCAACTTTTCAATTTTACTCAAGGAATAAACAGTGTACATGACTTGGTTTGTTTTAACTTCTTTGTTTACTGACATATCAACCTTCATGGGTTATTTAATGCCAAAGCCATCCTTACAGGAATATAGGAGCAGTACTATTTAACCTACAGCTGGGGAGGATAGGGGGTTCATACATTTCCCAAGGGGCATTGGTCTAAAAGTGAACCCAATAGAGCGACTGGAGTTTGAACTCATGAACTATGATGTTGCAGTCCTGCATGTTAACCACTGTGCCATGGGAACTCCCCTCCACACAATCGCAAACACACACACACACACACACACACACAAATACAGGATTGTTTTCAAGAGAAAATTGTTTTAAAGGACATACAAAAATAAATAAACAAAAAGTAAATTTGTCCAAAACAACAATTAGATTGATCATTAAAAAAACTTCCTGTGACCTTTAAGAGAGCAAGACAGACAGACAGACAGACAGACAGAAAGAGAAATTAAGAGAGACAGAGAGAGAGGGGGAAAAGATACAGAAAAAAGAGAGACAGAAAGAGAAATAGAAAGAGAGAAAAGACAGACAGACAGAAAGAGAAAGAGAGAAGGAAAAGATACAGAAGAGAGAGAGAGAGGGAGAGAGAGAGAGAGAGAAGGAAAAGATACAGAAAAAAAAGAGATAGAAAGAGAGAGGAAGAGAGAAAAAGAGACAGACAGAGAGAGAGAGAAGGAAAAGATACAGAAAAAAGAGAGACAGAAAGAGAGATAGAAAGAGAGAGGAAGAGAGAAAAAGAGAGGGAGAAAGAGAGAGAGAGTATCAGTATTAGTCAAAGCTTTTACCATTCAAAACTTTTATGCCACTGACTTTTTCTTTTTTTAAATAATTAAATAAATAACTTTTTTTGATAAATAATTAAATTAAATGATTATTTATACAATAATAAAGTTATTCAAAGGAGACAAATTACATAACTGACTTTATTTCTTTTCTTTACATATAAAATAAAACTTTTTTAAGGATGTCAAAATTGAGTACAACTCAGTTGCAATTTTTTTTTTTTTAAATCCTTTTCTTCTTCGATTCAAATGAACCCATCATTATAATTATTCATTTTGACAAGTATTTACTCATAACCAGGCCATTGGCCTAATGAGTAGAGTGTTTGCCAATGGTCTGGGAGACCAGAGTTCAACTCCAGGTCAAGTCATACCAAAGCCTCAAAAAATGGTACTTGATTATAAAGTAAGGATCAAGGGTGAATTGGAGCAATCCAGGGAATGGAGTAGCACTCTCCCCAACACCTCAGTGTAGTAGCTATTGAAAAAGGAGCCTTCGAGTCACCCTCGACTAAGGTCGCCAACTTTACTTTACTTTATGAGCCATAAACAAGTACAGCACTATTGTTTTTTTTTAGTAAAAAGTTCATTTTCTTGAACCAAGATACTAGGATTTTATTACTAGGATGAGATAAGAATTTGGTGGTTCAGTCAGGTGGAGTTGTAGAATATACTGACTGCATCTTTAAGCAAGGCGGCATCAAGTACCATTTTTTGAGTCTTTGGTATAACTCAACCAGGGATTGAACCCAGGTCTCCTAGGCCATTGGCAAACACTCTAACCATCATGCCAATGTCCAGTATCATATAAACAAAAGTGACATTTTTATATTTATTATTGATTTCTACAACATTGAAATTGATCAATTGATTTTAATAGCATGTCAACCATGTATGGATATTGTAGTGGATTGGCTGGAACCCCCCCCCAAGGACTGACTGGACTATTTAGAGCAGTGCTTGTTCTAAACAAAGGTTTATTCATATTAGTTGATGTACCACATTGCTCTCCAGAACAAAATATCTCTTAATTTATATGCGTGTTGACCATTACTTATTCCTGACACAACAGTCATTTTATGCATGATCATATTTACGTTTTCTGTAGTTGTTTCTAAAGAGGTTGGTATTTTTTTTGGCACACAGTCTTATCAAAAATTATTAATTTTTAAACAAATCTATTTGGCCCATAGATAAAACCTTAACAGATACTGCTACTCCAGGTTAGAGTGGACCTGAAAGTATTGGCAATGAAGGAGTACTCTACAATTTTCTGTGTTCTAGAACCCGAGCCTCACCATCAGATCCAGTTTAGTATTATACCCAGGATATGCGACCTTATTGAAAGACAAGGAATTTAGATGCGGCCTTTAAACATAAAAAGTTTCCCTTCCCCTGAGACTAATTAGGAAAAGGTTCTCTCACTCCTTCTCAACAGCTGTATAATTATTTTCAATATAAAATTTTATGGCTTTAAAAATCCAGGCTATATTTCCTTCATAGACAATGATTTGTTGATGGAAGTTATTGCGATGATTAACCCACCGAGCAAGTTATAATTATGGAAACAATTCTCATTGCTTTGGAAATTTTACCACAACTCATCTGAATGAGCAAAAATCAATTTGTAAAATAAAATCTCTAATATTCAAAATCTGTCATAAACTTTTTACATAAACTTCAGTCATGAAAAAAAAAATCTGACTTTTTGACTTATGATATCAGAAAAGCTTTACCCAATTTCCATCCTTAAATCAAAAGGTCACACTAAAAGATGAATTATTTTTGATATTTACTAAGCTTAGTATGGCACAAGGCCACAAGTTTAGGGCAATGGTCTACAAGACTGACTTGTTAACCATTGTTTTATGATGCAATACTCAATATAGTAAACTGTATTCACTGCAGAGGGATAAGATCCCTCCTCCTAAAAAAAAGGTGTTCTGGATATGACACTATACTGCAGTTGAGAGTGAGATTCATATCCTGGAGATCTGGGTAGTATTACTATTAATCCCAGCACTGGGTAGTATTACTATTAATCCCAGCACTGGGTAGTATTACTATTAATCCCAGCACTGGGTAGTATTACTATTAATCCCAGCACTCACTTTTAAGCCTCACCAACAGGTATATACAGGACATCCACTGTAAGGGTAGATGTACAATAGGTAAGTTGGCCAACTGTAGTTGAGGGCAACCCTAAAGCTCTCCTTTCAATAGCTATACACTGAGGTGTTAGGAAGGGCATTATGCTTTCCCTGGATTTCTCCACTTACCCTAGACCCATACCTTATAATGCTGAGTGCTCAGCAAGGAGGCATCAAGTACCAGTTTTTGAGTCTTTGCTATGACTCAACCTGGACCATTAGCAAAATGCTGATTGTTAAACTGCTTTAAAACATATTAAATTTTCATATCGCTTTTACAAGTATGAAAGAAATCCTATTAGGCAAAGAATGATGATGGCCTATAGTAAGACTCCAACTTTAACCATCTTGTTAAACTACTAATATTTTGTCAGATGTACTAAAGTTACAGTTCCCACAAGTCATTTATAAAACATGTATGCTTGTCATATAATAATAGCTAATAGACTGGTTTTGTTAGTAAAGTGAATTCAGTTTTCACTAGGTGCCCAGTTGTTTCTTTAACCTTTCCAAAATAAAGTTCAACATATTTCTTTAAAGTTACTTCTCTCCTTGGTTGAGCCAAGAACTTTTCAGCACCCTCGCATACATAGCGTACTTGCAACAAAGTAACCTCGTTCATCTAATCTTCACTTATTCTAGTGACCTCATGCCTTTTCGCACAGAGATAAATTTTTTTTTAACCTTGTTGAGTGAAGAAATCGTTTTCAGAAAATTTTCAAAATAGAGGATATGTTCCGACAAGTCAATTAATCATATATGAAAAAATAAACAAACACAACATGATAATTTGATCAGCAATTGTGCGTCATAATACAATAGCATGAAAACAATAAAGGACTCACATTTAATTATGATATTTTATAAAACAACCTTTACACAATCCTACACAACAGTGGGGCCTCCTATCAATGTTTCTATACATTAACATTGAATTGGTCAATGAGTAGGCAATAGAAAAATGCCTTACGTTGAGCTACAGTAAAAATGTCACTCTGCCTATGTAGTATTGGTGACAAAAATATCACTGTTCCTACAAAAGGGTTAAGTAGGTTTTGAATTTAAGAAAAATTGGAACCATTTAAAATTCTATTTGATTTTTAAATTTTTTAGTGATTTAGGTTGATAATTGCCAAGAATTTATAGCTCAACTGCAACATTTTTGGGAAAAAAATTTGACTTTTTAAAGAAGTCTAATTTGGTGGCAATGAATAAATGGATTTTACTTCGTAGATTTTTGTTCTTCAGTTATTTTTGATAAAATCAAGAAGACAGTTTCTAGTTAAGAATCCAGAATTATATTTAACTAGTGAATTCACCAAGTTGTAGGTGACTTTGCATTAGACTCTGTGGATGGTTTGGTTGCTTTTAAAGATCTCTTTCTTTCTCTTTAGTGACAAAAATATCACTCTGCTTATAAAAGGGTCAATACATACTAATTTGCAACAGTAAGATATTTAAAAACATAGGCCAATGTTTATGGGACTTTTTTATAAATTTTAAAGTTACTTAAAGAATAATAAAGAAAAAGATAAAAGATTTTATTCATAAAACTATCATATCTAACTTCTGAGAAATGGTTTGGTTTGGTTTTATGGTATATCAACCATCATTGGTTATTTCATGCCAAATCCTGTTTTTACATATACATTAAATATATGATCTGTAAACACATTTTGTAGATACACACAGTTAAATGATCAAACAGTTCAATTTCTAACAATTCAATTTAGTATAAGTCATTTGTTTGCACTCAGTTTAAATGTCAAACAACTCTGACCCATAGATAGGACCCTATCAAGTGCTACCACTCCGGGCCAGAATAGACCTGGGAGTGAAGGCAATGAAGGAGTACACCGTATTCTCCAAAGCTCCAGCATTACTAGAGCCTTATCATCAGATTGTTTAGTGTCATATCCAGGACACTCATTTGGGGAGTCTTACCCCCCTGCAGAGATGTAGTCCATGTATTTTATAGCCCAAGCCAACAGGGCCATTCTCAGAAATGGTACTCAAATTAAAAGTTTGTCAAATTAAAAAGATGTCAAAACTTTACCAGACAACTGAAAAATCTAGAAGAGCCAAGACTGAAATATCTACTAAATGTTGTTAGATTGCAAAAGAGCAAAACAATTTGCCAGAATATTCACAATTTCTCATTAAAATCCAAGCTGGAATCTGAAACAACATTATTACCAGTTGAGCAATGGCACCAATCTCTTGCATCCCTGAAATTGTTATTCCAATTATTCTAAGGAATTGTCACAGAATTGTCTCTTGGAAAACAATGCAAAAATAATTTCTCAAACATTCTGCTAATGAAAAAAAAAGATTACAACATGAAGAGAAAAGGTCAAAAAAGTCACTTACCTTCAACAGGATGAGGATTGAAATTGCTGTACAAATCATCCCTGCGTGGTTCTGGACGGTCCTCGGGCCTGGAATAAGAAGGAGGGATATAACGAGCAGGTCGAAGAACGGGGACAGCACCCGGCAATTGATGACCACGGACACCCATTTTTTTCAAGATCAGAAAAAAATTAACACAACAGCAGTAATCCAAAAATATTGAAAAAAACTTCACAAGAAGATATGCCGATGTGTATAACTCCCAGCTCTTATGGAAATGTGACTAATTTATACAGCAAAAAGAAAACAAACGTGACAGTCCATAAAGAAAGCAACCAAACAGGTGGACGACACAACCAAAGCTGAGTGATAGGGTCACTGTGTAGAGGAAAACGAAAATAATAAATAAATAAATAAAAAAAGACAAAGAAAAATGGCTATTAATGCTTCATGTTTGGGTGCGGTCAGAAACATACAGGTTAGGTGAGGTTAAATATATATATTTAATAACCATTTAAACAAAGATCAAGATCCAACGGAGAACAATCCTCCTCACAGTGACAGAACAATTTCTGGGAAAAGCTCAACTATTGAAGAAAGAATATAGAGACTACAAATTCGTTCAGCGCTTTCATAATTCATAAGGATAACTTGGCAGTTAGTCTACAACAAAGATTTTCAACTGAGAGGAAATTTTCTCAATCCACTTTCACAGAGTGGAATTTAAGGCTTTCAGAGGATGATGGTTTGGTTTGGTTTCTTTGTTTAATGGCATATCAACTCTTTTTAGGTTATTTAATGCCAAAGCCATTCTCCTGGAAGAACAGTAGTGGTACTATTTAACTCATAGCTGGGAGGATAAGGGGGTTCATACCTTTCCCAAGGGTATTTGCCCGACAGTGAACGTAAAAGAGCGACTGGAGTACGAACTCGTGTACTACGATTCCGCAGTCCATCGCCTTAACCATTACATCCCACGAGGACACCCCCAGAAAGGCATGAGGAATCAGGATCAAAGATTGTAGAAAGATCAATTTTCCAAAATACTTTTGGAAAAAGAGAATAGCATTCTGAAATATAGAATAAGGGGTGCTTAAGAGGGGGAGCTAAAAATTAAGAACCCACGAATCTTAATTCTATCCGATATATTAAAACCAAATAGGATGCCTGCTATAGAGAAAGTGAGTCATTCTTTGCTATGTTGTTGCAGTCCAGCCCATTTGCCACAACATCACGAATATTTCCCCATCATTCTTTTGAATAACAATGCAAGTTCATACAACATAAATGAAAGAGACCAAAATATCATATTACAATAAGGCGAGTCATAAGTTTTGCAATATTTTAGTAACATAAGCAAAATCTGGCAGCACTGGATATTTTTGCCAAAATCTTGAAAGTGATGAACCACAATGGTCTATGAGATGCCAATCTCACCTGATACTCTCTGAATGCTTCTCACCAGATTTACTTCAATGGCTAGAAGCACAAACTTGGAATCTACCATTTTAGGCTTTCCTGATCTTGCCTAACTGTTGAGGTACTTGCACCCTAAGTTAAATTTCTTGGTTTGGTTTGGTTTTATAGCATATCAACAATTGTAGGTTATTTGATGTCAAATCCTGTGTATACATACATACTAGATATATATAATTTGTAAACTTAAGTCAACAAAGTTAAAAGTTTCCCAGTATTGCTATATATCACTAACAATTCCATTAAACATCAGTCATTTGTTTACACACAGTTAAGTGATCAAACAGTTCTATTTCAAACAATTCAATTTAGCATAAATTATTTGTTTGCACTCAGTTTAAATGTCAAACAGTTCAATTTGACCCATAGATTGGACCCTATCAGGTGCTACCACTCTGGACCAGAATGGACCTGGGAACGAAGGCAGTGAAGAGGTACTCCGCATTTCCCAAAACTCCAACATTACTTGAGCCTAACCATCAGATTGTTTAATGTCATATATAGGACACTCAGAGGAGGTTTACCCCTCTGCTGAGATACAGTCCGTGTATTCTACAGCCCCAACTGACTGGCCTTGAACCATTTGGTTACTGTATTAGAATCAATTACACCTTTACTTTTCACACAACAAATGTTGCAGATTATAGATTGATTCAAATTCATAACACATAACTTTCCAAGTTAGACTACATTACATGTTCTGGACATTGGCATAATGGTTAGAAAGTTCGCCAATAGCCCAGGAGACCTGGGTTCAATCCGAGGTCAAGTCATACCAAAGACTCAAAATATGGTACTTGATGCTACCTTGCTTAACACTCAGCATTATAAGGTAAAGATTCAAAGGTAAAGTAAAACAATCCAAGGAAAGGAGTAGCGCCCACCCCTACACCTTGGTGTAGTAGCTAACGAAAAGGGAGCCTTCAGGTCACCCTTGACTATGGTAGCCAACTTTACTTACTTACATGTTCATCTGTGTGGCTTTCAAATCACATGCAGAGTGAAGCAATGCACCAACTGCCACAATTCTACCAACTTCAGGGGGTACCCTCAACAGCTTGAACTGATTCATTCGCATGATATATATACACTGCAGACTAGGAGGTTATAGCCCAGTTAAAACTTGGAAATCATAAATTCCAAATTAGACTATGCTGACTGTGTATCTGCATGAGTTTCTAATCCCACATGGACTGAAGCAATGTGTCAGTGAAACAACTACTATGATACTATAAACTATACTGGGTACCCTCAACAGCTTGAACTGCTTCAGTTACATGACGTACGTGCCACAAACTAGGACATACCAAAATATTGCAAAACTTTTGACTCACCTTAGAAATTTTAGAATATACTGACTGTATCTACTGCAGAGGGGTAAGACCCCCCACACACACACACACACAAGATGGGGGGGTCTTGGGTATGACACAGAACCACATCTGATGGTAAGGCTCCATTTCTGGAAATCTGTGAACTATGAAGTATCCCTTCATTGCCATTACTCTCAGGTCCACTCAGACCTAGAGTGGTAGTACTTGATAGGGTCACATGTATGAGTCACATAGATCTGTTTAAAAATTATTCATATTCAATAGGATTGTGGGGGGAAAAAAAAGAAAAAATCTGTCAAGAAACAACTACACAAAAAAGGAAATATGAATATACAATGAATGCGATTCCTTAACCTCTAAGCATAAAATAACCCTAGAGGGGTTGACATGCCATTAAAATCAATCAATCAATCTAACCATAAATATAAAAAACTGTAAAATTATTTTACCACAAATCTGCAATTCAACATTTTAAAAATTCATCTTTCTTAAATGTAAAAGTTGAAGTGAGTATTTTAGAGATTTAAACAAAATAGTATTGGGTCTCTTTTAGACTTTCAGCTTTCTTTTAAAATGCTTCCTTAACTTAAGGGCATAAAATAACCTTAGACAGGTTGCCTTTCCATTAAAATCAGCTTCCTCAAAAAAATGTTATAAAACAATTAGTTCATAATAAAATAGTTTGATGTTTAATATCTTTGTAATAATAGTCTAGTGGGTAGAGTGTTCGCCAATAGTCCGGGAGACCTGGGTTCAATCCCAGTTCGCGTCATACCAAAGACTTTAAAAATGGTACTTGATACCTCCTTGCTTAATACTGAGCAATATAAGCTACGGATCAAGGGTAAAGTGGAGCAATTCAGGGAAAGGAGTAGCGCCCTCCCCTACACCTCAGTGTAGTAGCTATTGAAAAGGGAGCCTACGAGTCATTCTCGACCACAGTCGCCAAATTTATATAGGCTCATTGTCCTAGTGGGTAGAGTGTTCGCCAATGGTCTGGGAGACCTGGGTTCAATCCCAGGTCGTATCATACCAAAGACTTTTAAAATGGTACTTGATACCTCCTTGCTTAACACAGCAATATAAGCTACGTATCAAGGGTAAAGTGGAGCAATCCAGGGAAAGGAGTAGCGCCCTCCCTAACACCTCAGTGTAGTAGCTATTGAAAAGGGAGCCTTCGAGTTATTCTTGACTACAGTCACCAACTTTACTTTTATATTTGTAATGTTTTTTTTATATTGTATCCAAAGCTTCAGCATAATAATTTCTCCCAGCAAGCCAACACTTAGACCGTGAAACTCCTCAATAATTTGCACACAAGATAATTTCATAAAAAAGACAATTTCATAAATGTCCAAGCAGAAAAGAAGAACTGGCTTGAGAACTGTACAGCCAAATTTAGCAAATAATCAAGTTTCTCAGCAAAACTTTCTCAATTTCCAATTTGTTATTATACAACTACAAGAAAAAAAAAGACAATGAGAAATTTTATAAATAACCAATATGACATTAAAAGAAAAACAAAATCATGTTTGCCGTCTGAATCTTTATTTCATATCACAGAAAGACCTAATTGTAAGAAGTAAATAGTTTCAAGACAAAGTACAAGATTAAAGAGAGGTAACAGGGCAGCTAATGGTAATTACAAAAGAGGATTTTACAAGCAACTTTGGTTTGATTTGTTTTCTTTGCTCAATGATATGTTAACCTTTGTAGATTAATATCAAATCCATCCTTGTAGATGAATAGTAGCAAGACTATTTAAGCATAACAGGGGTAATTTGGGGTTTATGCCTTTCCCAAGAGTATTAGTCTGACTGGAGTTCAAACATTAGCCACTACACAACAGGGACTCCCTCACAGACTACTTTGAAAAGTAGAAAGTTGATCGATTGATTTTCAAACTTTTGTGGTAGCTCTCTGAAACTTGTAGACAAGTTCACCTACCTAGGAAGCAGTGTCTCATCAACCAAGACAGACATTGACACACGGCTAACAAAGGCATGGACAGCTATCAATAAACTATCGGTCATATGGAAATCAGACCTGACCGATAAAAGGAAACGCAGTTTCTTCCAAGCAGCAGTCATGTCGATACTACTATATGGATGCACTACATGGACACTAACTAAACGGATGGAGAAAAAGCTACACAAGAGCAATTTTGAACAAGTCCTGGAGGCAACACCCCACAAAGTCCCAACTGTATGGCCACCTACCTCCCATTACGAAAACTACCAAAGTTAGACGACCCAGACATGCAGGACATTGCTGGAGAAGCAGGGACGAGCTCATAAGTGACGTTCTCCTATGGACCCCGTCATATGGCCGAACAAAAGCAGGACGACCAGCTCAAACCTACAAACAGCGGCTCTGTAAGGATACGGGATGTAGCCCTGAGGAACTGCCAGAAGCGATAGATGATAGGGAGGAGTGGCGAGAGAGGGTCAGGGATATCCATGCTGGTGGCATGACATGATGATGATGATGAAATATAAGAAAAATGAATTCTTCTTATTTAGAATCACAGATTCATGGCAAAATAATTTTACATTTATCAATTGATTTTAATGGCATGTCAACCCATCTAGAATTATTTTATGCCTAGAAGTTGGGAATTGCATTAAAAGAAAGCAAGGAGTTAGAATATAACTCAATAAAATTCCAATTAAATCTGATTTCTAAAAATTCACTTCAGTTAAAAAAATAATGTTTAAATAAGATGAATTCTTTTTATCTAAAACAGGACAAAACAATGATACATTATTCATATTTGAGGAGGAATTGATTGATTTTAATGGCATGTCAACCCATCTAGAGTTATTTTATGCCTAAAGGTTAGGGAACCACATTCATTGTATGTTCATAATTACATTTTTTTATGCAGTTGTTACTTAAAAGAGTTATTTTTTGCATACACTCCTATAAAATATGCAAATAATTCTGGTAACCCAAACAAAATTTCTTCAGCAAGAATATTGAGAAAGGTGCTGGAGATATTTGTTCTCACTCAACTGCTAGTGACAACCAGTGTGTACCTGGTAGGTATATACAAATAGATAACATGGAGGCCCATGGGATAGTGATTATTGTTGCAGAAAAAATATGGCAACCAGAGTTCAAATCCTGGACAAGGCGGTTTGTGTTTCAATTTATGCTAATGCTCTTGGGAAAAGCATGAATCTATCACTCCTTCTCCCAGTAATGGGTAACTAGTAGGGCAGTCTGTGCTCTTTAGTCATGATACAGCAACCAGCACTACACAGCTGAAAAATTGACTTTGTGTCACATTCTGCCTTTGGCAGAAGGGTCAGGTAAGTACATACAAATAAATAAAAAAAATTAATTCTGCTTACCTGTATGGATCATCTCTTCGGTAGGGCTCTAAATCTCTTCTGTAGGCATCATCTCTGCCATAAAGACTATCGTAGCTAAAAAAAAGAATAAAGAGAAGAAAAGATAAATTTTAATCAATAAATTTTAAAATGAAGACAAAGTTTCAGAAGTTCTAAAAAACAATATAACTAGATAAATCAAATCATATATAAAGTAAGTAAATTTGGCAACCGTAGTCAAAGACAACCCAAAGGCTCCCTTTCCAATAACTGCTATACCGATGTGTAGGGAAGGGTGCCACTCTTTCCTTGTATTGCTCCACTTTATCCTTGATATGTTCCTTATAATTAGGCAACTAGTCTAGGAGAAGGAAAACTCTAAACTGAAACCTGGTAAAACTCTGCTTAAAAATTTACCTTGTATCATATCCTGCCTGAGTGGAGGAGTTGGTAAATATGTTAATGCTGGATCTTAAACAAGGACATATCAAGCACCATTTCTTGAGTCTTTGGTATGACTCAACAAAGGGTTGAACCCAAGTCTCCTGCGCTATAAATTATAATAAATCAAATTCTAAATCAAAACAATTATACTATTAAATATTAAAACAATTATATATATCTAAAAAAACAATTACATACTATGAAAGTGACAAAAAGCAGTTTACAGCCTATTTTAAAATGAAACTCATTCAAAGTAGGTGGCTATGGTGACACCAACTTCTTTGAAAATATCACCGGAATCCTGCAAGGGGATATATTAGTACCATATCTATCTATAATCTGCCTAGATTACATAATATGACAGCCCATGTAGAATAGTTTAAATACAAGTTGTTAAAAAGATTGACAAAAGACATTAACATTCTATGACAGCAAGAAACATTTCCAATTAGAAAGAATAAACCTTCAGTAAAACTCAAATCATATTCCCTTTTTCAAATCCTATCCTCTATCCAAATCATGTTCCCTTTTTTAAATCCTATCCTCTTTCAACATCATATTCCCTTTTTCAAATCCTATCCTCTTTCCAAATCATATTCCCTTTTTTAAATCCTATCCTCTATCCAAATCATATTCCCTTTTTCAAATCCTATCCTCTTTCCAAATCATATTCCCTTTTTCAAATCCTATCCTCTATCCAAATCATATTCCCTTTTTTAAATCATATCCTCTATCCAAATCATATTCCCTTTTTCAAATCCTATCCTCTTTCCAAATCATATTCCCTTTTTCAAATCCTATCCTCTTTCCAAATCATATTCCCTTTTTCAAATCCTATCCTCTTTCCAAATCATATTCCCTTTTTCAAATCCTATCCTCTTTCCAAATCATATTCCCTTTTTCAAATCCTATCCTCTTTCCAAATCATATTCCCTTTTTCAAATCCTATCCTCTTTCCAAATCATATTCCCTTTTTCAAATCCTATCCTCTTTCCAAATCATATTCCCTTTTTTAAATCCTATCCTCTTTCCAAATCATATTCCCTTTTTTAAATCCTATCCTCTTTCCAAATCATATTCCCTTTTTCAAATCCTATCCTCTTTCCAAATCATATTCCCTTTTTCAAATCCTATCCTCTTTCCAAATCATATTCCCTTTTTCAAATCCTATCCTCTTTCAACATCATATTCCCTTTTTCAAATCCTATCCTCTTTCCAAATCATATTCCCTTTTTCAAATCCTATCCTCTTTCCAAATCATATTCCCTTTTTCAAATCCTATCCTCTTTCCAAATCATATTCCCTTTTTTAAATCCTATCCTCTTTCCAAATCATATTCCCTTTTTTAAATCCTATCCTCTTTCCAAATCATATTCCCTTTTTTAAATCCTATCCTCTTTCAACATCATATTCCCTTTTTCAAATCCTATCCTCTTTCCAAATCATATTCCCTTTTTTAAATCCTATCCTCTTTCCAAATCATATTCCCTTTTTTAAATCCTATCCTCTTTCCAAATCATATTCCCACATGACTATTCATAGAGTAAACATCTGACCCATTTAACCATGTTTTTCCCTAGGTAAATGGGGCACCTGTTCAAGTCTTAACAAAGATTATCCTTTTCTATTTCCAACCAAAGATGTTTCTCACTGAGTTTTAATACTCATCCATTTGTTATGCAGTTGATTAGTTTTATGGCAGGTCACCCCCTGATGAGTTATTTAATGCCAAAGTTCTTTTTTTTTACAAGCAATTCTGTGATTTCAATAATTGATTGACTGATTTTAATGGCATGTCAACTCATGTGGGATTATTTAATGCCTAGAGTTTAGGGATTTTTCATTTTTTGTGTGTAGTTTCTTAAGGATACTTTGCACATAATTATATGATATCAAGTATTCCTTTGAGGAGAGAGGGTCTTCATAGCATAATGGTTAAAGTGCTGGACTGTGGAATTGTAGTAAGCCTGTTCAAACTATTATGTCCACTTTGGGACTAATGCCCCTAGGGAAAGGTATGAGCCCCTTATCCTCTCAGCTATGTGTTAAATAGTACCATTACTGTTCTTCTAGATGGATTGATTTGACATCAAATAACTCAGAAAGGTTGATATGCCATTAAACAAACTAAAAATTTAGTCAAGTATTCCTATCTAATATAAATAATTTGCATTTTTGTTGTGGAAACAAACTACCACTTCTTATAAAAACTAGAAGAACTAATTCTAATTTTTCTAGTTTTTTAAGAAGCGGTAGTTTGTTGCCACAACAAAAATGTTCAACAATGGCTCATCTTTCTTTCTTTCTTGTATAGCACTGGATCTTGCTGTCTAGTCTAAGCTATAATCAGGCATACGTGCCTGAACCCAGATTTGGATCCATGTCAAGCTAGGCTCATCAGGTCCATATTGCACTAAGTGGGCCGATGACCAGCATAGTTCAGCAGGGCTTGAGCCCTAGCTCGTATCCAAACTTCCCCTTCTCTAAATCCCCACTATAATTGACCTTCAGGTCATAGACCTTGCCTTTCTAAAATACCCTGTATATTTCAAATGATATCAATCTTTCTGAAACACCCTATACATCTCAAATGATATCACTTTTTCTTGAATACCCTGCATATTTCAAATGATATCAATCTTTTTTAAACACCGTAAACATCTCAAATTATATTACTTTTTCTTAAATACCCCGCATATTTCAAATAATATCAATTTTCCTGAAAAACCTTGTACATTTCAAAAAAATATTTGTTTTTCTCCAGTATCCTGTACATCTCGAATGATATCAACTTTTTCTGAAACAGCCTGTACAATAACAATCTTATTTACTTCATTTCCCACAACAATCTTCGTATCCCAATGGCCGATCTGTTTATTAGTTGCAGCCTTATTATATTTTTTTTTATTTGTTTTGCTTAGTTACAGAAATAGAGAGAATTTGACAATAAGTGACACAGTATTCCAAGAATAGAGATTCCTGAAAGCTCATTTATTATCTATGTGTTTTGTTGATCTGTCAAATGGCTGAAAAAATCTATCTCTATTCTAATCTCGAACAAAGTAGGTCAGAAAATATAAGATTCAATGCAAATTATTTTCATAGTCCAGAGTCAGCCACATATTTAAGAACATAACTTTTAGCAGTCTATCCAGATATACCAATTGCAGTATTGGAGCTTTTTATAGCAGTTATAATTTAATGAGGTACCCGTGGTGTAATGATTATCGTCGTAAGAAATGGACATGGCGACAAGAGTTCAAATCCTGGACGAGACTGATTGCATTTCACATAGCACTAATACCCTTAGGAAAGGTATGAATCCAATTATTCTCCCTCTAGCTATGGGTAAATAGTAGGGTAAACTGATTTCTTCAGCCTTGATGAGGCTACTAGTCTAGGAGAAGGAAAAGTCTGAATTCAAACCTGTTAAACTCAGCTTAAAAATTGACCTTGTGTCATATCCTACCCGAGCGGAGGGGTTGGGTAAATATGTATAATTTAATGGGTAATTAGAAAGATGTTAAATCATATCCTTCAAAACAAGCTCCAATAGCATTAATATATCCATTGATACACCAACAATGAATAAACAGGAATGAAAGACACAATAAATTCATACAAACAATTAAAACATTTAACAGGTACATACGAGTACGATAATACAACAAATGCTGCAACAATCAACGTGTGGGGGTGTCCTCGTGGTGTAATGGTTAAAGAAATTGACTGCGGGATCGTATCAAGCAAGTTTGAACTTCAGTCGAACTATTACATTCACTTTCGGACAAATACCCTTGGGAAAGGTATGAACCCCCTTATCCTTCCAGCTATGGGTTGAATAGTACCACTTCTATTCTTCTAGGAGAATGGGTTTGGCATTTGATAACCCATGAAGGTTGATATGCCATTAACTAAAGAAATTAACATGTCCTAAAACAAATTAATTACACATACTACTCCAAGAACAAGCATGAAATTAATGACATATAAAGAAGGGTATATAAAAAAGTCTTTTTTTTGCTCAATAAGCAGAGACTAAAAAAGACGACATCTTCACCCATGTATGCTAATTGTTCGGTTTGGTTTTGTTTTGTTTTATGGCATATAAACCATTGTAGGTTATTTAATGCCAAATCCTCTTTATACATATATATTAAATTTATATGATTTGGTTTAGTTAGATTTTATGGCGTATCACTATTGTTGGTTATTTCATGACAAATCCTGTTTTGACACATACATTAAATATATATGATTTGGTTTGGTTGGATTTTATGGCATATCAACTATTGTAGGTTATTTAATGACAAATCCTCTTTTGACATATATATTAAAGATATATGATTTAGTTTGGTTGGATTTTATGGCATATCAACTATCGTTGGTTATTTAATGCCAAATCCTGTAAACGCATTTTTAGATACACCTATAAGTCCCCAAAATTCACTCTAAACTATCCAGCAGGACACATAGCATAACAGTTATAGGCATTGGTTCCCTAAGCTTCTAAGGAGACAATCATCTGGAGGTTGCAGGTTCAATCCTGACTGCAGGCAAGTAACAATACAGGAATACTTAACATTTGTACCTGGTTATGGCTAACGGAATCAGAATAGGTGACCCCTGTGGATTCAGTAAAGGACGTAGTTCAAAGTTCCGTGTAGGTTCCCAAAATCAACTATATATCAAGCTCCCATCTAAGAAGCAAGGCTCTGAGAATATATCGTCTGAACATGGTGTCAACCATAGCAATCCCCCATCTCTCTCTCTCTCTCTCTCTCTCCTGTATACACAACCATTACAATGTTTCAAATAAAGAAGTTTATATCTTTATACATAAGCATTGTTGTCACTTGCTCTGTTCTCACCCTGGCAATACAACATCTACAGTTTTCCCTGTGCTAGCCTCTATGTTCAGTACCTAAATGTAGGTAGCCACACTGACTGTGAGGCCCCCATGAACTGAAAGATCATTAACATGGGTGTTTCCTAACTTATGCCAAACAAATACCCAGAATCTGGTCAGTTTAAAGAATCTAGCTTTCTTCAAAGTAGCTGTCATTGGTGGCTAGTGTTATAAACACAGTGTGTCATTTTTTCGTGTCAGATTGTTCTTAATATGTTTGAAAAGAGAAACAAAACTGTTAAAATTTGGAACATGCTGATTAGATTATGTTGGACTGTCTTCCAATGATAGCCTGTTAAATATGTGTTCTCAAGTACCATGACGCACCCTGCATAGATAAACAAATAAGCCTGAAGAAGCCATGACTGATTGATAGATATGAACCAGTTAATAAAAGAGACTCCCACAGATTGAAACATAAATTACATTTAAGAAGGAACACGTGTAATAAGACCAGGTTCTAACATAGAGAAATAAGTATTTGAATATATAATACAATTGCCAATATACACACAAGGTTTAGGGGGTTTTCTTTGTTTTTTTAATGTCTTTGCTGCTAATCTTACAAACTTGATTATTTATCTAAATTTTTTAGATGAAGCTTGATAATCACTTAGAATATTCAGACTATTGTCTTCATCTTGTTATATTCACAACATTTGAATTGTCCAGCAGGACACATGGCGCAATGGATATAGGGGACACAGGACACTGCTGGAGAAGCCAGGACAAGCTCATAAGTGACGTACACCTATGGACCCCCGCATATGGCCAAGCAAAAGCAGGACGACCAGCTCGAACATACATACAGCAGCTATATGAGGATACGGGATGTAGCCCTAAAGACCTGCCAGAGGCGATGAATGATAGGGAGAAGTGGCAAGAGAGGGTCAGAGATATCTGTGCTAGCAGCAAGACATGATCATCATCATCAGGAGGTTGCAGGTTCAATCCCAACTGTTGGTAAATAACAAAGAATTCTTACTATAGCTTAACACTTGTACCCGAGTATGGTTAACGAAATTAAAACAGTCTACCCTCATGGATTGAATAAAGGGTTCAGTTTAAAGTTCTGTGTGGGCTCCCAAGTTCAACATGAAACACCTAAAGAAGGCTGAAGAATGCATCAACCAAAAATGAGATGAATATAGCTCAAAGATGAAGACAATCATCTGAATACTCGAAGCGATAAAAATTATGAACTTGAGATATATCAGTTGAATCCAATGCTCAATTAGTAAAGCTTAGAATATTAGAGGGGTAAGACTGCTCCCCAGAAAGAAGCAGTATTCCGGTATTCTTTAAACATCTGGAGTATGTACTCTAGGGTTACTCTAGACATTTTTTGTTTATGATTGGGACTAAATACTGGCAGGTCCTAAAATTTTATCCTCTTACCTTTCAATAAATGTGCCCTTGGTGTAATGGTTATGTTATATAATCACGGAATGATTTTTTTATATTAATCATTTTTCGTTAATTATATTTTATCATTTAGTTTGGTTGGGCTTTGAACTATTCAGTTCTTAGTTCAGGTGCACAGATATTGGGTACAGTTTACGCTCGCGTGCAAAGGATATGACAATCACAATTGTCATAATAAACCCCAGATAGGAGAAATAGGGCTGGAGTGTGAATGATGTCATACCCGGAAGTGATGGGCTGAGAATTTGAAGATTTTGAAAAAGACGTCAGTTGGGTCTCGGCTGTGGGCTAGTCAAGTTGGTAGTTTACTGGGGACCAGTCCAGTTGGTTCTCGACTTGGGCCATGTAGACAGACAGTAGAAGTTGAGTTCCGACCATGGTGTTGAGAAGTTTTGGTTTCGACCGTTGAGGCATACGGTTAAGTTTTTCAGGTCCCGACCAGCGCAGATGAAAGGAGATCTAAAACTCCACGAGATGTGCCAAGCGTTTGAGTTTTGTTAGTATAGTATGATACAAAAGACTTTTAAGAATTGTATCGAAGAACCGAACTCAGAAGTCAAGAAGTTAATAAACGTTCGTACATGAACAACGGAGTCGCCTGTGTATTTGACCCTGCCTATTGTATTAATGTGTTGTATCACAGTTGTGACTGAGATGATTATCGCGGGTATACAACAGTTATTGTCGTAGGAAATGGACACAGTGACATGAATTCAAATCCTGGACCAGGCAAATTGCATTTCACATAGTACTAATACCCTTGGGAAAGGTAGGAATCCAATTATTCTCCCTTCAGCTATGCGTAAATAGTAGGACCGACTGTGTTCTTCAGCCTTAGTGAGGCAACTAGTCTAGGAGAAGGAAAACTCTGAATTCAAACCTGTTAAACTCCGCATAAAAATTGACCTTGTGTCATATCCTGCCCGAGTGGAGGGGTTGGGTAAATATGATAAATGTAATTTCCATTAATCTATCATTTGTGTTTCTTAATTTGTACCCAACCATTTTGTTTCAAAATTTTTTAAACAGCCAGTATATATTACTAATTCTCATTATACTGAAGTAAAAGTACATTATAGGGGAATCTTTATGAGAACAATATACTTAAACTGTTCACCAATTCTTTTACCAATTTTTTGTTGTTTGTTTCCTTTGGGGGTGCCGACGGGGCTGAAGGCATTTTTGGATTTTGCCAGACAATTGTGGGTTGTGGCCCTGCGTCTAGACCCACTTTAAAAAAGGCCTTGTGCCATACTTGTCCGGTGGTGGGATGGAAAATAAATAAAATAAACTGTTCAAAATTAGAGAATAAAGCATTCTCAGTCCAATTTGCAACTAAATTATAATTTTATAAGGGCTACAGTACTGGACAAAATAAAACAGACAGTAAAAAAATCTGAACAATTCTTTATTATTGCTACAAGCTTTAAAGAAAGTTCTGTGGTTTAGATACATATAGGAAGTGATTATTTTCCTTGATTATTGTTGTCAGAGTTCCCTTAGCTGTAACAAAAAGTCATTTTTTTTTAAAGTATTGTGTCATGAAATACATAAGATCAACACACACACAGATAAGAGGTATTTTATTCCAGAGAGAATGCAGAACACGGTTGAATACACTGACGAATGTAAATAAGTTAGTCAAAAGGTGATCTCTCAGTCTCGAGTGATCACTGCTTTAAATTGTCTAGTCTATCTTGTAGAGGTGTCGCAGCTATACTCCACAACAAAAAGAAAATTTCCAAAAATACCAAAAAGTGAGAAATTTCTGAGAATTTTTTTTTTAGTTTGGTTCTGATTTTGATTCTTTGTTTAATGGCATATTAACCTTCATGGGTTATTTAATGCCAAAGCCATCTTTCTGGAATAATAGTAGTGGTACTATTTAACTATTTAAATTGAGGGGGTGGTTAAAGAGGCTCATACCTTTCCCAAGGGTATTAGTCTCAAGTTCATAATTCTTATCACTTAAAGTATTCAGACGATTGTCTTCATCTTTATTGTTATATTCACCACATTTCGGTTGATGCATTCTTCAGCCTTCTTTAGGTGTTTCATGTTGAACTTGGGAGCCCACATAGAACTTTGGACTGAACCCTTTATTCAATCCATGGGAGTAGAACATTCTAATTTTGTTAACCTTGACTGGTTAAGCTATAGTAAGTATTCTTTGTTATTTACCAACAGTTAGGATTGAACCCGCAACCTCCAGATGAAGTCACTTAGAAGCACTTTTCAACCAAACACCTATAGCTGTTGCGCCATGTGTCCTGTGATGTGAATGTAATAAGAGTTCAAACTTTAAGACTTCAGTCCAGCACTTTAGCCATTATACCACAAGGAATACCCAATTTTCTTTATCGAAAATTATGACTTTTCACTACAACTAAGTAGTGACATTGACCTAATGTGTAGAGTGTTTGCCAATGGTCCAGCAGACCAGGGTTCAATCCCAGGTCGAGTCATACCAAAGACTCAAAAAATGGTACTTGATGTCACCTTGCTTAGCACTCAGCATTATAAGGTACAGTTCAAGGGTAAAGTGGAGCAATCCAGGGAATGGAGAAGCACCCTTCCCAACACCTTGGTGTAGTAGCTATTGAAAAGGGAGTCTTCGGGTTGCCCTTGACTAAAGTCGCCAACTTTACTTTTTTACTACAACTAAGGGAACTTTGACAACAATCATCTAGGAAAATAATCACTTCCTAGGTGTGTCTAAGCCAGGCAGAGATAAGTTTTTTTAAGAAACTGGCTGCACAAGACATGACTCATCATCAAGTAAGCTACACCAGCTTTGGTAGTACATATACTAAAATTGGAACGATACTTAAAAATGCAAAGTAATTTTTCATTGAAGGTACCTCAACCATTTTCACTAAAAAAGACTATACATGTGAGTATTTGCCTTAAAAAGATGGAAAAGTTGATTTTTTCTTCTTCTTCTTTTAATGGTTTGGTTTGGTTTCTTTGTTTAATGGTATATCAACCTTTGTAGGTTATCTAATGCCAAAGCCATTCTCTTAGAAGAACAGTTGTGGTACTATTTAACCCATAGCTGGGAGGAAAAGGGGGTTCATACCTTTTCCAAGGGTATTTGCCTGAAAGTGAACGTAATAGCGCGACTGGAGTACGAACTCACTTACTACGAGTATGAACTTGCTTACTACGATTCCGCAGTCCATCGCTTTAACCATTACACCACGAGGACACCCCACCTTCTTTTTAGTAAAAAGAACTTTTCTATAAAAAATTGAAGTCTTGGTATAATATTTTGATAAACATTATTTTCAGAGTAAAACTAAGCAGATCGTTTGGAAAACACCATAGGCAACATTGAGGTCCATAGATCACAGGTTGCCTATAACTGGTCTAACGTATTGATTATTCATTGAAAATTGTAGCAATAATAAAAAAAAGATAATGCAGTTTTTTCACTGTTTTTTTTAATTCAATTTTTTTCTGCATTTTTTGTTCAATACTTTACATGTTGAGCTGTAGATTTAGGGATGAATTTTCATATTCATATGGTATTCTTTTTTTTTTTCAATACTGTACATTCACACTGATCTATGCAAATTATCAGTACAACAGAGATAACTATGAAATGCTAATTAAAACCATTTACTTCTTTCTAAACAGAAATATCAATATCATCATAGACCATAGTTCATGTCAAATAGATAAAAGACATTTAAAAAATGTAAGGAAAATGTAAAGTAAAATAAATAAATGCTAAAATTCAATCAATCATTTTTTCTAAGGTAATGTCAACAACTTAACCTAAATTATGCTGCATAAAAATCTAAAAATATAGCAGTAAATGATGGGAAAATCATATAAACATTAGCATATTGTAAGACTTGTTCATAACAATAAAAACTATAAAATGTCAACTTTGTATGTTATATAAATTAAACCAATCACAAAATGTTCCCAACAATAAAAAAAAAGTACAGGTTATATATATATATATATATATATATATATATATATATATATATATCTTTTTTGCAAGTCCTAAACAAAAATAGTCTTTTCACAAAACAAAACAAATATGGCCGACTATCTACGTGCAAAGCAAAAGGTTAATGCAGACAACTGCTGTGGTAACTGACTGGATAAAAAGGTAAGCTGAGTTTTATCAAAAAGAAAATTTTTTTTTTAAGTATTCACCTTGATGTTTTCTATTTAAAAAAAAACTGTTATAAAAAAATGCAAGTCTTAATAACAAATCAATTAAATTAAATTTTCAAAGTTTTAAAACTATATTACACAACTCATGAACTCATTGGGCTTTCACTGTAATCATCATCCATGATTATATAGATGCTTCTATTTAAGAAGGAGTGAAGGATTCTAATTAGCATTTCATCATTAACAGCAGTCCATGATGATATTGATGCTTCTATTAAGGAAAGAGTGACAGATTCTAATTAGCTTTTCATTGTTATTTTTGTTACATCATAGAGAATTTGGATAATTAAAACATGATAGAAAAAACATAAATCCTACTGAATTATCATTCAGTTGTAAATTGGACAGGAATTTGCTTTATTCTCTTAGAGTATTTTTTAAGTGTTTTGCAGTAATAAAAATATTTTACTGTTATGCATAAATTTCAAAAATTTATCAATCAAAAAATTTCATATTTTCAATCCGAATTATAATTCAGTCAGTGAGGCTTAGAATACTCTGACTGTATTCCCATGCAAGAAGTGAGACCCCCACCAAAAAAAGATAAAAAACAGGTATCCCGGGTATGACAGAAAACTGCATTTGATGGGTAGGCTCCAATTATGGAGCTCTGAGGAATGTGTAGCACCCCTTCATTGCCATTATTCCCAGATACACTCTGACCTGGAGTGGTAGTACCTGTTAGGGTGCCATCTATGGACCAAATAGATGTGTTTAAAAATTATTTGTATCCTGTGTAAAAAAAAAACTCTTAAGAAACAACTACACAAAAAATGTAAATATCAATGTTTAATGAAAGTGATTCCTTAACCTCTAGGCATGAAATAACCCTAAACAGGTTGACATGCTGTTAAAATCAATCTCTTAAAATTATATGTGAACATCAATTTATTACAAAAAACTTTGTTCAATTTAAATACACAATCAGGGGTGTGTCCTCGTGGTGTAATGGTTAAAGCGATGGACTGCGGAATCGTAGTAAGCGAGTTCGTACTCCAGTCGCGCTATTACGTTCACTTTCAGGCAAATACCCTTGGAAAAGGTATGAACCCCCTTATCCTCCCAGCTATGGGTTAAATAGTACCACTACTGTTCTTCTAGGAGAATAGCTTTGGCATTAAATAACCTACAAAGGTTGATATGCCATTAAACAAAGAAACCAAACCAAATACACAATCTTTCAGTTAAAGAATTATTTTTTTTAATTTCTGAGATGAGAAATTATTTCATTATATATATCGTATTGTATTTTGATGAGATTGTTCTGTAAGACAATGGCTTCATGGAAAAAAGTATTTGTGTTCACAAGTTCAAACCCTGTGTTGGGTAGTGCAAAAAGTTCCATTCTCTTGTTCTGTGAAGAGATTGACAAATAATATTATAAGAACAAGTTAACAAAATGAATTAAAATGAAAGAAATTTTACTTAAATTAGTTTAGTTAAAATTAATTATTAATTCTTCATCTAAAAGTAAGTTTTAAAATGATAATAACTCTTTTTTATCATTAAGGTTTTTCGGACTATTGTCTTCATCTTTTTTGTTATTTCCACAACGTTTCAGCCGATATATCCTCCGGCCTTCTTCAGGTATTTGTCAAACTCAGGAACCTTCACGGAACTTTGAACTATGTCCTTTATTGAAACCACAGGGGTCACCTGTTCTGATTCCGTTAGCCATAACCAGGTACAAGTGTTAAGTATTCCTGTATTGTTACTCACCTGTAGTGAGGATTGAACCTGCAACCTCCAGATGATTGTCTCCTTAGAAGCTAAGGGAACCAATGCCTATAACCGTTACACCATGTGTCCTGCTGAAGAAGGCTGGAGAATATATCAGCCGAAACGTTGTGGAAATAACAATAAAGATGAAGACAATAGTCCGAAAAACCTTAATGATAAAAATAAACAAGCTTCGTCTCAGAAATTTAGACAACTGATAATAACTCTATTAGATATATCATTAAAAATTCAACTGAAAATTAAAATAGAACAATTTTAATGATATGTCAACCCATCTAGGGTTATTTTATGCTCGAAAGTTAAGGAATCACATTCATTATATGTTTATATTTATATTTTTTGTGCAATTATTTCTTAAGATATTTTTTTTTTTTGCGCACCGTCCTACCAAATACAAATAATTTTTAAAGAGGTTTATTTGACTGATACTAAGGACCCGAACAAGTACTACCACTAGGGTCAGAGTGGACCTGGGAGTAATGATAAGAAAAGGGTACTTCACACTTCCAAGATTTTCAAAACTGGAGCCTCAACACAAGATACAATTTAGCGTCATTCCCAGGATATTAAAATGTTAGAATTAACAGCTGACATTGCTTCATCTAAAAATAAAAAATAATTTTTTTTTTTTTATTCAGATGAATTAACATGTTTGCTTTTACTTTTATTTTTTCCTAATATTTTTTTTTTCTTACAGATGAGCCAACTTCCATTTTTAACATTTGAGAAACGGAGAAGGAATAGATAGACTAAACAAAGTAAAATCTAACCACCCCCATACGATGTGTGGTATGGGAGGCGCACTTGGCATAAAGGTCATAAAAAATGGAATCAATGACTAGAGTTCAAATCTTGGATAAGGCAGTTGATGCTTCACTTAACTTGAGAAAGGCATGAATCCATCTTCTGCTCCCAGCTATGACTAAATAGTAGAACAGAGTGGGTTCTTTAGCCTTGGTTAGACAACCATTCAACCATTCTAGAAGCTGTGATTTTAAACCAGCTGTACTCCCCTTAAAAAATGACCTTGTGTTAAATCCTGCCCATTACAGAGGGGTTAGGTAAGTATATACCTATGCTTGTATGCTTTTACTACACACATCAACAGGCAAGCCAGATAACAAAATAATTTATTTGCACACCAGCTCTCCCTGAGACAGTTTCACTCATATGAGTATGTATATTTACTATACTCCCTTTTCTTTAGTAGGATTGCTGGTTGCCAGGAAAAAGTGAAAAGAGAAAGAAAGAGAAAAAGGATAGATAGAGAGAGACAGAGATGTTACATAGTACGTGAAATAGACATATTCATTCGGATACAGAAAACGTTCACAAATGTTCATAAACATAGGAATACAAAAAACACTTGAAATTGGTTCAGGTACGAAACTTTTATTTACCTTTTTGAGTTTAAGGTTTTTTGACATGAGGAGAGAGAGACACAATTTCTTCAACAAACACACAGCACATTTCATAGACCCCAACTGGTCTCGCCAAGGCAAGACCAAAAATCCACTACCTTCCTCTAGACTCGAATCTCAACTAACTATTCGGAGTTTAAATCTCAACTAACTGTTTTTTTTTAAATTTCAAAATCCCCAGCCCACGCTTCCGGGCATGACATCATTCACATCCTCGGTCACATTTCCTATCCGGGGTTTTTATTGTGATATCTCTGATTGTCACATCCACCCTGCGCGCGCGTGAACACCTGCACTCAATGTGTGCACCTAACTAACCCATGCACTAAGCCGAAAGGTTCTCAGCCTAACTAAACTGAAAGGCAAGATATATAAAATGAAAAATGATAATATAAAAAAAAAAATCCCTCCGGATAGATAGAGAGAGTAAAATAGAAAGACTAATATTAACTTCCAATCATTCCCAATCAAAAATTCAAATACATCATAAAGTAAAAGCAAAAGTTTGTTGGTTAGTCATAGATTATTTAATGCCAAATCCTGTTTATACAAATATTAAAAGTGATTTGAAAATAAATACTTTGTAGATAAACTATTTAAACAAGCCAAAGCTCATTCATTTATACACAAATGGTTTCAAGTATTGCTTTGTATCACTAACAATTTGACAGATAAATGATGAAATAGGAGGTGCCTGTGGAGTAATGGTTATCATCGTAGGAAATGAACACAGCGACATGAGTTCAAATCCTGGACCAGGCTAATAGCATTTCACATAGCACTAATAGACTTGGAAAAGGTATGAATCCAATTATTCTCCCTCCAGCTATGGGTAAATAGTACTGCAGACTGGGTTCTTCAGCCTTGGTGAGGCAACTAGTCTAGGAGAAGGAAAACTCTGAATTCAAACCTGTTAAACTCCGCTTAAAAATTGACCTTGTGTCATATCCTGCCCGAGCGGAAGGGTTGGTAAATAGGATTAAACGTAGGAAAAACGAACTATTTTAAGATTAGCACAAAATTTTTTCATAAATCTTAATTCTTGTTAAAAAAAAAACAAACGACTGTTACGTAGACATTACTTGATCTACTATGACATGTCAAAAGTTTGGCCATTCTAGGCTCTTTTGCTGAGATCATGAAGGCAACAAACCGCACAGGGCTGAGATACTAAGCTGGAATGATACTCTCTAAGAGGTGCCCGTGGTGTAATGGTTATCGTCGTAGGAAATGGACATGGTGACACGAGTTCAAATCCTGGACGAGACTGATTGCATTTCACATAGCACTAATACCCTTGGGAAAGGTATGAATCCAATTATTCTCCCTCCAGCTATGGGTAAATAGTAGGGCAGACTAGGTTCTTCAGCCTTGGTGAGGCAACTAGTCTAGGAGAAGGAAAACTCTGAATTCAAACCTGTTAAACTCCACTTAAAAATTGACCTTGTGTCATATCCTGCCCGAGCGGAGTGGTTGGGTAAATATGGATAAATGATGAAACAGTTCTATTTCAAACAATTCAGTTTAGCATTAGTCATTTATTTGCACTAAGTTGAAATGAGAAACAGTTCTGTTTGACCCATAGATAGGACCTTATCAGGTGCTACCACTCCAAGCCAGAGTGAACCTAGGAGTAATGGTAATAAAGGGTTACTCCACATTCCCAAAGCTCCAGCATTACTAGGACCTCACCATCAGATGGTTTAATGTCATTACAAGGACACTCATTGATAGGGGTCTTACCCCTCCATAGAGATGCAGTCGGTGTATTCAACAGTCCCAGCCAACTGAACTGAAAGTTGTGTAATTTAGCACTAAAGAAATCCAAGACACTAGAAGAGGAATTATTTTAACAAAGAACATTATCATCAATTTATAAAGAAGTAAAAAAAATCAGCCATGGCTGCTTGATTTGTTTATTTAAGTGTGTTATGTGACATCCCACATCTGTCCATCCATTGTCAATTAGTAAATACAGCCCCGCATGTTACATTAACAGGCTGATTTCTAACAGGCCGAAATAATGTAAACAAAAAAAAATGACCCATTAATAGTCGCATATGAAAAATTAACCTAATAAGAGAACTGACTTTAAAAATTGAACAGAAAAAATAATATAATCATGTTGGTAGAATTCACCCGACGTTATTTTAATTCCTTTCAACATTAAAATGCATATTTACACCTTGTTTTTTACTAATCATCGAATTATAAACGGCTGAAAGTTAACTTGCTTTTATGATTTTCAATCGTTTATATGGCCTGTTTTGTTTATAGACACAAACTGGTTATTTTTTTTTCTTTTTCTTCAGATATTTAATAATAAAAGATAGTAGACTAACAAAAAAATGTTATTTATTTTGTTTACATTACATCGGCCTGTTAGAAATCAGGGGCTGTATTTACTAGTTGGCCATGGTCCATCCTATTTCAAAGAAGTGCCATTCAGTTTTATATTAAACCCATCTGGGGGTGGTCAGTGTTTGTATAGAAAAATAATACCAGGGTATGTTAGGGTTAGGGAAACACTCACAATAATTTTTCAACCAAAAGGAGAAATAGCAGAGAAGGGAAGAAAAAAGAATAATAAATAATACCTCAAAAAGCACAGCACGTTGAGAAGTAAGTAATTTCTGTCATAAAATTTTGCCACAGGAACAAATCGTCAAAACATGTTAACCATTATAATAACAACTCAAACTAAAAATATCACTATTTTTATTGTCTAGAGATGGGACGAGCAGCCTGGATGCAGAAGATTTATCAAAAAGCCCACATCTAAAGACACCATGGATTTTTCTATAGCAAACAGTAAAACCCAGATGTGACCTTCGACAAACACATGCACAGGCAACTTGGAGCCTTTTTTTGCCTTTACAACAGTAAGTTTTTGCCATAGTTTATAGATGTCTCATTCATTTTTCTTTGTATATTTCTATTATAACAGTGATATTGACCAATGCATTTTTTTTTATTCTTACTATGATAGTGAATTCTGCCTTTCTGTTAAAATTATGACTATTTGATTGGTTTGGTTTCTTTCTTTAATGGCATCTCAACCTTCATTGGTTATTTAATGCCATTCTCCTAGAAGAATAGTAGTGGTACTATTCAACCCATAGCTGGGAGGATAAGTGGGTTCATACCTTTCCCAAGGGTATTTGTCCGAAAGTGAACATAATAGTGAGACTTGAGTTCAAACTTGCTTACTACGATTTCGCAGTCTATCACTTTAACCATTACACCATGAGGACACCCCCATGACTATTTGAGCAGAAATGAGTGTATGTGTGTGTACAAACGCACCTAAAAATTAAGCATCCATTACATCCAGCATTGTGCGGTTTCAGTTTAAAATAAGCAGCTTTTTATGCAAAATTCCAGTGCAGTAATTTTACTTCTTAATATTTTTGGCATCATATAGGGCAGTAAACAAGGCTTTGACTATTCCTATAGAAGGGTGAAAAAATATTGGCACTAACTCCCAAAATATAAACACCAATCCCTATAAATATCAGTGTCAACTCCCAAAACACCAACTCAAATATGGAAGCACTAAACTTGGAATGAAAGCACAAAACTTGAAATGAAAGCAATAAATTAAAAATATAAGCACTAAACTCTAAATGAAAAAACTAACCCCAAAATATGAACATTAAATTTGAAATGTAAGCACTAAACTCAAAATGAAAGCACAAAACACAAAGTGTAAACACCAACCCCAAAATGTAAGCACTAAATTTGAAATATAAACACTAACCCCGAAATAAACATTAGCCTCAAAATGAAAGCACTAACCCCAAAATATAAACATTCAACTTGTAATGTAAGCACTAACCCCAAAATATAAACATTCAACTTGTAATGTAAGCACTAACCCCAAAATATAAACATTCAACTCGTAATGTAAGCACTAACCCCAAAATATAAACATTCAACTTGTAATGTAAGCACTAACCCCAAAATATAAACATTCAACTCGTAATGTAAGCACTAACCCCAAAATATAAACATTCAACTTGTAATGTAAGCACTAACCCCAAAATATAAACATTCAACTCGTAATGTAAGCACTAACCCCAAAATATAAACATTCAACTCGAAATGTAAGCACTAACCCCAAAATTTAAACATTCAACTTGTAATGTAAGCACTAACCCCAAAATATAAACATTCAACTTGTAATGTAAGCACTAACCCCAAAATATAAACATTCAACTCGTAATGTAAGCACTAACCCCAAAATATAAACATTCAACTTGTAATGTAAGCACTAACCCCAAAATATAAACATTCAACTCGTAATGTAAGCACTAACCCCAAAATATAAACATTCAACTCGAAATGTAAGCACTAACCCCAAAATTTAAACATTCAACTCGTAATGTAAGCACTAACCCCAAAATATAAACATTCAACTTGTAATGTAAGCACTAACCCCAAAATATAAACATTCAACTCGTAATGTAAGCACTAACCCCAAAATATAAACATTCAACTTGTAATGTAAGCACTAACCCCAAAATATAAACATTCAACTCGTAATGTAAGCACTAACCCCAAAATATAAACATTCAACTCGAAATGTAAGCACTAACCCCAAAATTTAAACATTCAACTCGTAATGTAAGAACTAACCCCAAAATATAAACATTCAACTTGTAATGTAAGCACTAACCCCAAAATATAAACATTCAACTTGTAATGTAAGCACTAACCCCAAAATATAAACATTCAACTCGAAATGTAAGCACTAACCCCAAAATATAAACATTCAACTTGTAATGTAAGCACTAACCCCAAAATATAAACATTCAACTTGTAATGTAAGCACTAACCCCAAAATATAAACATTCAACTCGTAATGTAAGCACTAACCCCAAAATATAAACATTCAACTCGAAATGTAAGCACTAACCCCAAAATTTAAACATTCAACTCGTAATGTAAGAACTAACCCCAAAATATAAACATTCAAGTCGAAATGTAAGCACTAACCCCAAAATATAAACATTCAACTTGTAATGTAAGCACTAACCCCAAAATATAAACATTCAACTCGTAATGTAAGCACTAACCCCAAAATATAAACATTCAACTTGTAATGTAAGCACTAACCCCAAAATATAAACATTCAACTCGTAATGTAAGCACTAACCCTGAAATATAAACATTCAACTCAAAATGTAAGAACTAACCCCAAAATATAAACATTCAACTCGTAATGTAAGCACTAACCCCAAAATATAAATATTCAACTCGAAATTTAAGCACTAAACTCAAAATGTAAACATTAAATTTGAAATGTATCTGTAGTAACTCAAAATGAAAGCACCAACAACAAAAATTTCATTTCGACTCCTAAAAGTTCAGCACCAACCCCCAAAATATAAATAAGTAAAGTAAAGTTGTCTCCCTTTAGTCGAGGGTGACCAGAAGGCTCCCTTTTCAATAGCTACTACACTAAGGTGGAAGGGAGGGTGCTACTCCTTTTCCTAGATTACTCCACTTTACCCTTGATATGTACCTTATATTGCTGAGTGTTAAGCAAGGAGGTATCAAGTACCATTTTTAAAGTCTTTTGTATAATGTGACCTGGTATTGAACCCAGATATCCCGGACCATTGGCAAACACTGCTAACACCCAAAATGTCAGTGCTGACCCCCAGAATGAAAATACCAAACCCAGAATGTAATTGCTGATCCAAAAAGGTCTACACCAACCCCAGAATGTAAGCATCAATGCCAAAAATGTCAGTGTCAACTCCAAAAAAATAACATCCCCAGACCACAAATAGTAAGCATCACCCCCCAAAATGTCAGAGTCAACTACCAAAAATGTAAGCACCAACTCCCAAAATGTAAGCACCAATCCTTAAAATGTAAGCAACAACCCCCAAAATGTCAGCTCCAACACCAAAATGTAGGCACCAACTCCAAAAATGTAAGCACCAATCCCCAAAATGTCAGTTCCAATGCCAAAATGTAGGCACCAACTCCAAAAATGTCAGTGTCAACTACTAAAAACATATGCAGCAACCAAAGAAATGTAAGCCCCAACCCCTAAAATATAAATGCCAATCCAAAAGTTAACACCAAACCCCATAATGTAAGCACCTACCCCAAAGGTGCAAATGACAATAATCGTGTGTACTTACTTAGTATAAGAAAAGGACCGAGCAGAATTTGAATCATATCCATTCATTTCAATTGATGAGATGCCAACTGGCATGCTTCAGTACAAACCTAAAAAAATTAAAAATCAGAAATTAATAAAATGAATTAAATTATTCAGGAGAGAAACAAAAATAAATAAAAAGACGTCTGTGGAATAGTTTTCAATGATTTTCCAAACTAATGTAAATACATTAAAGAAAAATTATGATTGTTATTGTAACACCACAAATTTTGACTCCCCATAGTATATTCTCAGCCCTGCTAACAGAGCTAACTGTATCCCCTACAGAGAGATAAGACTTCTCCCGACAAAAAAGGGGTGTCCTAACTATGACACTAAACTGCATCTGATGGTGATGGAGATTTAGGGAGTATGGAGTACCCCTTCATTGCCATTAATATCAGGTCCACTCTACGACCTGTTAGGAGTCAAATAGATTTGTTTAAACATTATTCATATTGAAAAGGACTGTGTGAAAAAAAAACCTCTTAAGAAACAACTACACAAAAAAAATATGAATGTACAATGAATATGATTCATTAACCCCTAGGCATAAAATAACCCCAGATGTTTTGACATGCTGTTAAAACCACTCTATTGAAATTATGTTTGAACATAGATTTATGATTAAAAAAATATTGTTCAATTTAAATATACAATCGTGTTATTAAAGTATTCATATTTTTCTAAATTCCTATGATGAGAAATTATTATCATTACATATTAATATATTTTGATGGTTTTGTTTGGTTTGGTTTAGTTTATGGCATATCAACCGTAGTTGGTTATTTAATGCCAAATTCTGTTTTTACATATACATTAAATATATGATTTGTAAACTTATTTTGTAGATACATACTGTTAAGTGATCAAACAGTTCTATTTCAAACAATTCAATTTAGCATAGGTCAAAAAAGTTTAATGATTCCAATTATTGCAATGTAACACTAACAATTTGATAAAACATCAGTCATTTGTTTACACATAGTTAAATAATCAAACAGTTCTATTTCAAACAAGTCAATTTAGCATAGGTCAAAGCTAAATGTTTCCAAGTATTGCTATATATCACTAATAATTCAATTAAACATCAGTTATTTGTTTACACACAGTTAAATGATCAAACAGTTCTATTTCAAACAATTCAATTTAGCATAAGTCATTTGTTTGCACTCAGTTTAAATGCCAAACAGTTGTATTTGACCCATAGGTAGGACCCTGTCAGGTGCTACCACTCCAGGTTAGAGTGGACCTAGGAGCAATGGCAATGAAGGGGTACACATTCTCCAAAGCTCCAGCATTACTGAAACCTCACCATCAGATTGCTTAGTGTCATATACAGAACACTTGTTGGGGAACTCTTACCCTCCTGCAGAGATGCAGTTAGTGTATTCTACAGTTCCAGCCGACTGGGCTAGTATTTTGATGAGATTGTTGCGTTAGAAAATGGCTTTATAGATAAAAACATAGATTAAGTAGTATCTAGTTTAAATGTTATTTGTATTTGATAGGACCGTGTGCAAAAAAAAAAACTTTTAAGAAACAACACAAAAAAAATAATATGAATGCTATTCCCTTACTATTAGGCATAAAATACCCCTAGATGGGTTGACACATTTTTTTACATGCAGTCCTATCGAATATGAATAATTTTTTTAACAGATTTATTTGACCTATTGATGGGACCCTAACAGGTACTACCATTCCTGGTCAGAGTGAACCTGGGAGTAATGACAATGAAGGGGTACTCCATACTACCCAGAGCTTCAGAACTAGAGCCTCAGATGCAGTTTAGTATCATTCCCAGGACACCCCTTTTTTTTTGGGGGGGGAAGGTCTTATCTCTCTGTAAGGGATACAGAATATTCTAAGCCCCACTACCAGGACAAAACAAGATAAAGTAAGAGAGAGAGTTATAACTATTACCTATGTAGCTGGTATTTGTGCCAATACCTAGAAGGACATCCTAGAGTGAGCTGAAAAGTTCATATCATGACTTTTTTGATCAACAGGATCCAAGCACTGCAACACCAGTTGAAGATTACCCAGTTGGCTGGTGCTGTAGAATACACCGACTGCACCTCTGCAGAGGGGTAAAAAAAAAAAAAAACCCTCCCAATGAGTATCCTAGATATGACACTGAACAATCTGATGGTGAGGTTCCAGTGATGCTGGGGCCTTGGGGAATGCGGAGCACCCCTTCACTGCTATTGCTCTGAGGTCCACTCTGGCCCAGAATGGTAGCACCTGATAGGGTCCTATCTATGGATTAAATAGAACTAATCTGTGAACTTATACTAAACTGAATAGTTTGAATTAGAACTGTTTGACTGAACTGAATAGCTGGAAATAGAAATGTTTTTGACAATTAAATTGTGTACTCATACTAAACTGAATTGTTTGAAATAGAACTGATTATTTATTTAAAAAGGAGTCGGTGTATTCTATACCCCCAGCTGACTGGGCAATAGGGGCTTAGAGTTTTAAGGGATAATAGACATTTGTGTCTTTTTCCATTATGATGGAGAGCAGATAGCATTACCATGACAATTTCCAACTCCTGGATCCAGATTGGGAACTCACCTGTTACCCTGATTATACAACACAGGAATGCATGGAGCAGGTGGCTCCTTGAAGTTAAGCTCACTTATTTAATGTCACCTGCACAAGGTAAGTATTAAGGAATAAACAATTTTAAAATTGAAGTACATAATTTGTCTAAATTTCTGAGATGAAACTTGATTATTTTTATTATCCTGTGAATTCAGCCTATCGTCTTCATTATATTCACAACATTTCAGCAGATACATCCTTCGGTCTATTGTCTCCCAGCAGATACATCCTTCAGCTTATTGTCTTTATTATATTCACATTTCAGCAGATACATCCTTTGGCCTATTGTCTTTATTATATTCACAACATTTCAGCAGATACATCCTTCGGTCTATTGTCTCCCAGCAGATACATCCTTCAGCTTATTGTCTTCATTATATTCACATTTCAGCAGATACATCCTTTGGCCTATTGTCTTCATTATATTCACATTTCAGCAGATACATCCTTTGGCCTATTGTCTTTATTATATTCACAACATTTCAGCAGATACATCCTTCGGTCTATTGTCTCCCAGCAGATACATCCTTTGGCTTATTGTCTTTATTATATTCACATTTCAGCAGATACATCCTTTGGCCTATTGTCTTCATTATATTCACATTTCAGCAGATACATCCTTTGGCCTATTGTCTTTATTATATTCACAACATTTCAGCAGATACATCCTTCGGTCTATTGTCTCCCAGCAGATACATCCTTCGGCCTATTGTCTTCCAGCAGATACATCCTTCGGCTTATTGTCTTTATTATATTCACATTTCAGCAGATACATCCTTTGGCCTATTGTCTTCATTATATTCACATTTCAGCAGATACATCCTTTGGCCTATTGTCTTTATTATATTCACAACATTTCAGCAGATACATCCTTCGGTCTATTGTCTCCCAGCAGATACATCCTTTGGCTTATTGTCTTTATTATATTCACAACGTTTCAGAAGATTCATCTTTCGGCCTAATTTCTTCCAGCAGATACATCTTTCGGCCTATTGTCTTCATTATATTTACAACGTTTCAGCAGATACGTCCTTCTTCAGGTGTTTCATGTTGAAGCTTACATGGAACTTCGAACTGAACCCTTTATTCAGTCCATGGGGGTAGATTGTTATAACTCCATTAACCATAACTAAATGTTAAGCTACAGTAAGTAGCCCTTGTTATTTACCTGTTGTTGGGATTGAACCTGTAACCTCCAAATGATTTTATTTAAAAGGATTTTAAGTAAACAACTATATTCATTATGCCACATGTCCAGAGTGAATTTTTTGGACTTATAAACCTAAGTAAATAAGATTTGTATTTGATGTGAGCACATACATATGCTTTGGTTTTGTTTGGTTTTAGGGCATTTCAACCATCATAAGTTATTTAATCCAAAACCCATTTTTATACATATAAACAGTTCTATTTCAAACAATCTAGTTTAGCATAAGTACGCTGTTTTAGGACCCTATCAGGTGTTACCACTCTGCACCAGAGTAGACCTGGGAGCAATGGCAACAAAGGTGTACTCTGCATTCCCCAAAGCTCCAGCATTACTGGATCCTCACCATCTGATTGTTTAGTGTCATATCTAGGACACTCATTGGGAAAGTCTTACCCCTCTGCGGAGATGCTGTTGGTGTATTCTGCAGCCCCAGCTGACAGGATCAACATATATATGAGAGTTGACTGAAAAGTTCATAGGCTGACCAAGATACTCTCAAGGAATGTGACCAAATGAGGTTTATTTTTCACCATAATCCCTCTTGTGGTCCAAACACTCTTCCATGAATTTTGCAGTGCTTGGAAACCATTGATCAAAAAAGTCAACAGTCAACCCACCCAGAGTGACTGAAAAGTAACTCCCTGTTTTAAAATTCTTATAATTTATTTCCTAACTATAATTCTTACAAGAAATAGATATGAGAAGAAAGATAAATAAAAAATTTAAAAAATAAAAGAAAGTAAAATAGGGAATTACTTTTCACTCGTCCAGTATACATGCAGTATTAGACAAAAAAAAACAGTGAAAATCTGAACCATTTTTTACTATTTCCATAAGTTTTAATGACTGGCTCATTGGCCTAGTGGGTAGAGTGTTCACCATTGGTCCGGGATATCTAGGTTCCAAACCAGCTCGCGTTATACCAAAGACTTTAAAAATGGTACTTGATACCTCCTTGCTTAACACTCAGCAATATAAGGTACATAGCAAGGGTAAAGTGGAGCAATCCAGGGAAAGGAGTAGCACCCTCCCCTACATCTCAGTGTAGGAGCCTTCTGGTTGCCCTCGACTATGGTCGCCAACTTCTATGGCTTAGACACACATAGGAAGGGATGATTTTCCTTGCATATTGTTGTCTAAGTTTCCTTAGTTGTAGACAAACATCATAATATTCTAAAAAGAAAATTCTCAGAAATACCTCCACACAAAAACAAGGAAATTTTTTTTTCCTTCATTTTGATATCCTAATTTGTGATTAGTCCTTTGCTAATGGCAAATAAGAAGTCATCTGAGTTTGGAAAAGGTCAAATTATGTCATACAATTATTGCGGACCGTCATTTCACAATAGTGCAAGGAAATTAAAGCTCCATCATTTTTCAACAGATGTTTTCCTCAAAAATTATATTTTTGTCAATCACTTATTGAAAGCATGACCAAATACTGTCAAGCAGTAATTGATGCTAATGGATACCCTACCAAATATTAAGTGGTCATAAATTATCCAAACTTTTCTACATCAATTGTCATGATAAAAAAATTTGTCTGGGTTTTTTTCCAACACACACACACACACACACACACACACACACACACACACACACACACATACATACACACACACACATATATATATATATATATATATATATATACACTGTATACATTTTCTTCACAAAATTATGTATATTTCCCTTATTTGCTATCCATTTGTTTTCAAATGTATAAAAGCAGCTTTATTGTTATTTTAAGTTATTCATGTTATTTACATCTAAATAGTTTAAATAAATTGTTTTAATAACATCAACCAAAGTTGGGAGGTGGGTAAAAAGCAAATATCAAAGAGTTATTTCAAAAGACAGACTAATTTATTCACTGGGAATAAATATTTCTAATTCACTGGACAGATCAAAAAGGAGATAAGCAGGATCTTATTACTACTATTCATTCATTCTGAATAATATAAAATGGTCTGGATGGGGAGGTGTTTGGTTTGGCAGACTGTCAACTTTAGCCAGGTTATTCTATACTGAGGTCACGATTTTTTGTGATTACATGGTTTCATGTAACACAATTTCTTGGTTTCAAGTATTCCTATCAAATACAAATAATTTTCTAACAGATCTATTTTAAAACTGCTTCGGGACTTTATGAACACATTTGGATAAATAGACAGAGATAGATCTGAACAAATTAAGATAGATAGATAGATAGATAGATCTGAACAAGATGAGATAGATAGATAGATAAGGACAGAATAAGATAGGTAGATAGCTCTGAATAGAATGAGATAGATAGATAGATCAAGACTGGAGTAGATAGATAGATAGATAGATCTGAACAGAATAAGATAGATAGATAGATAGATAGATAGATAAGGACAGAATAAGATAGATAGATAGATAGATAGATAGATAGATAGATAAGGACAGAACAAGATAGGTAGATAGCTCTGAATAGAATGAGATAGATAGATAGATAGATCAAGACTGGAGTAGATAGATAGATAGATAGATAGATCTGAACAGAATAAGATAGATAGATAGATAGATAGATAGATAGATAAGGACAGAATAAGATAGACAGGTAGATAGATCTGAACAGAATGAGATAGATAGCTAGCTAGATAGATAGATAGATAAGACATTGTTTTTTAAAAAACTACAAATTAAATGAATTATAAGTATCCATACATTTCAAATGTTTTCCAAATTATCTAACAACAACAAAAATATTTCATGTATTTTTAAGCAAGAGCGAGTCAAAAGTTTGGCAATATTCACACATCTGCTACACATATATCCCATGACTAAAAGCAGTTCAAACTATGGAAGGCTTCTGCTTTGGTTGGTAGTATCATGGTAGTTAGTGTGCTGACACGTTGTGCATTGCTTCACACCATATATAATTTGAAAGCTGTACAGAGGAACATGCAATGTAGATCTAATTATGAATTAGACAACATAATATTTCAAACTGATGTATAACTCTATTAAAGCAACCAAAAAACATTTGTTGTACAAAAGGTGAAAATACAATTCATCACAATAAAGAAAGCAGACGGTTCAAGAAATTTTGCATGGGTCTCAAAAACCTCAATAATCAGACAAGGTAGGGTAGGCCTAAAATTCCAAGCCATCGGAACAAATCCCTAAAGGAGAATTAGGCATCTCGCAGTCCAATATAGTTTGTCACCTTCACAACCTTGACAAAAGCATTCAGAATCGCCGAATCGTGTTTGACGTCAGGAAAATATTGCAAAACTTTTGACTCATCCTAATATGATGAGTTTTAAAGGTGTTCTTAATAATCAAGTTGGTTTGTTTAATGGCATATCAATCTTCAAGGGTTATTTAATGCCAAAGCCATCCTTGTAGAAAACAACTGTGATACAATTATGACACAGCTGCAGGGATAAAGGGGTTCATACCTTTCCCAAAGGGCATTAGTCTAAAAGTGAACGTAATAGCATGACTGGAGTTCAAACTCGCTTACTTTAAGGCCACAGTCCAGCACTTTAGTCATTATGCTATGAGGACACCCCAGTAATTATCAGTGGATGTTATAAAGTTCCGTACCATTTGTAAAAATAAACAGGATCTTTATGACTTGTCTAAATTTCTGTGATGAAGCTTGATAATTTCTATCCCATAGAATATTCGGACAATTGTCTTCATCTTCATTGTTATATTCATGTTTCGGCTGATGTTTAAATAAAGGGTTTGATTTGAAGATCTGTGTGCACTCCTGAGCTCGACATAAAACATCAGAAGAAGGCTGAAGGATGCCTTCGGCCGAAACATGGTTATAACAATGAAGATGAAGATAATACTTTGAATACTCTAAGTGATAATTGCCCAGTTGGCTGAGGCTATAGAATACACTGACTGCAGAGGGGTAAGACCCCCCCACCACCAATGAGTGTCCTGATTATGACACTAAACAATCTGATGGTGAGGTTTCAGTGATGCTGGGACTTTGGGGAATGCTGAGCACCCCTTCATTACCATTACTCCCAGGTCCACTCTGGCCCAGAATGGTAGCACTTGATCCTATTTACCCAACCCCTCCGCTCGGGCAGGATATGACACAAGGTCAATTTTTAAAGCGGAGTTTAGCAGGTTTGAATTCAGAGTTTTCCTTCTCCTAGACTAGTTGCCTCAGCAAGGCTGAAGAACCTAGTCTGCCCTACTATTTACCCATAGCTGGAGGGAGAATAATTGGATTCATACCTTTCCCAAGGGTATTAGTGCTATGTGAAATGCAATCAGTCTTGTCCAGGAATTGAACTCGTATCGCCGTGTCCATATCCTGTGACGATAACCATTACACCACGGGCACCTCCTTGGTAGCACTTGATAGGGCTCTATCTAAGGGTTAAATAGAACTGCATACTTATGCTAAACTGAATTGTTTGAATTAGAACTGAATAGCTTAAATAGAAATGCTTTTGAAAATTAAGCTGTACTTACATTCAAACTGAATTGTTTGAAATGGAACTGTTGTTGACATTGAAACTGTACTAACACAAAATTGAATTGTTTAATATACAAGACACGTAGAACTGTTTTGACATTTAACTCTGTGTAGACAAAATCTGTACTCATACTAAACTGAATTAGCTGAATTAGAACTGTTTTGACAATTAAACTGTGAACTCATGCTAAACTGAATTGTTTGAAATAGAGCTGACTATTTGCATAAAAATGGATTTGGCGTTAAATAACCTACAAAGGTTGATATACCATAAAACCCAACCAACCACAACCAATCTAAGTGATAAAAAATTATTATTATTGTTATCATTATTATTCATTATGAAAAAGATAAACTATATACATATATATATATATATATATAAGTACAGTTTCAATGTCAAAAACAGTTCTATATCAAACAATTCAGTTTAGCATAAGTACACAGCTTAGTTCTATTTGACCCATAGATAGGACCTTATCATGTGCTACCACTTGGGGCCAGAGTGAACCTGGGAGCAATGGCAATGAAGAAGTATTCAGCATTCCCCAAAGCTCCAGCATTACTGAAACCTCACCACCAGATTTTTTAGTGTCATATCCAGGACACTCGTAAGAGGAGTCTTACCCCTGCACAGAGATACAATCGGTGTATTCTACAATCCCAGCCAATTGGGCAAGTCTTTTTGTTATAGTAATAAAAAAAAAACACTTGAAATCCAGAAATATTATAAACAAAAAAAATGAACCTGAACTGTGTAAATAATATAAATACAAACACCTCATCTCATATTCTGAATTGAGAACAGACTGATTTTAACAGCATGTCAACCTATCCTGGGTTATTTTATGCCCAGAGGTTAGGGAATCATATTTAATGTACATTCATATTTACATTTTTGTATTGTTGTTTCTTAAGTTTTTAAGGGTTTTTTTCCACACATTTCTACTGAATACAAATAATCTTTAAATCTATTTGACGAATAGACCTGGGGTAAGGGTAATGAAGGGATACTTTACAATTCCCAAATTTCCAAATTTTTGGTGGTGGAGTGGGGGGTCTTACTCCTCTGTATTGCAAGCCCCATCGACATGGCTAAGATGGGAGAGTTTCTATAGGAAGAGAAATAATTGATTCAATACTTATGCACACGACAATACAGTGTTGTCATTTACTTAGCATAGCATAGTTTAACACAAGGTGAAAAGAGACCCCTCAGAGAGAATTAGCCTCACTAATAATGTTTAACCATATTTACCAACCCCTCTGCTCGGGCAGGATATGACATAAGGTCAATTTTTAAGCGGAGTTTAACAGGTTTGAATTTAGAGTTTTCCTTCTCCTAGACTAGTTGCCTCACCAAAGCTGAAGAACCCAGTCTGCCCTACTATTTACCCATAGTTGGAGGGAGAATAATTGGATGAATACCTTTCCCAAGAGTATTAGTGCTATGTGAAATGCAATCAGCCTCATCCAGGATTTGAACTCGTATCGTCGTGTCCATTTCTTATGACGATAACCATTACACCACAGACACCTCCTCCAGACCCTCCACTCGGGCAGAATATAACACAAGGTCAATTTTTAAGTGGAATTTAACAGGTTTAGATAGCATAGCATAGCATAGTTTAACACAAGGCGAAAAGAGACCCCTCAGTGAGAATCAGCCTCACTAATAATGCCCTTCTTGCCTGACTGACTCACCATTACAGTATACAGACAATGCCATGGTGGAATAAGCATTGGAATTCTTATTTGATTATAACATTTTATAAACGATAATATTTTTTGTTGACAAAAAAAGGCAAAACCTTAGAGTGAAAAGAAAATATATTGTTCAAAAATATGTACACAAATGAGTTTTTTGTAAAAAGTTAATATTATTGGCTGAGTGGGTAGAGTGTTCGCCAATGGTCCGAGAGACCTGGGTTCAATCCCAGGTCGCATCCTACCAAAGACCTTAAACATGGTACTTGATACCTCCTTGCTTAACACTCAGCAATATAAGCTATGGATCAAGGGTAAAGTGGAGCAATCCAGGGAAAGGAGTAGCACCCTCCCCTACACCTCGGTGTAGTAGCTATTGAAAAGGGAGCCTTCTGGTTGCCCGTGACTACGGTCGCCAACTTTACAACTTTAATATTATTCTAAACCAAAGATTTTGTTTGTTTCCAGTGGAACATTATACAATCACAAAGGATATTATAAGATATTATTCATTACCAAACTCTATAGCACTGAAACTAAAAATATGAATATGTACTCGTCCAAAAATAATTATACATACACACACACATATATTTCATTCATATATATATATATATATATATACCTTATTTGGGCCATTGGCCTAATGAGTAGAGTGTTTGCCAGTGGTCTGGGAGACAATCCCAGGTCAAATCATACCAAAGACTCAAAAAATGGTACTAGATGTCGCCTTGCTTAACACTCAGCATTATAAGTTGGGGATCAAGATAAAGTGGAGCAATCCAGAGAAAGGAGTAGCACCCTCCCCTACACCTTGGTGTAGTAGCTATTGAAAAGGGAGCCTTTGGGTCACCCTCGACTATGGTCGCCCTTGACTACAGTCGCCAACTTTACTTTACTTATATATGCCTTAGAGAAATCTACAAACAATTGTTGCCTCAAGTTTCTTTTTCACATACTCCTTCGATGATTTGACGAATAGTCAAAATCTGTGATGTTGTGGATTGATCTCTTCAAAAACCATTCTAATTCCTAAGAATTTTTTCAACTTCAGGTTGGATAAGACTGAGAAGTAAACCATTATAAACCTTGATAGCTACAGCAGTAAAAGTTATGCCTCCCTGCAACATAGTCTGGAATGAGCAGCAGGTGGCATAGGCCTCCATGTCAATGCCCACAAGACAGAATACATGAGCTTTAATCAAAGAAGCGACATTTCCACACTAAATGGTGGTTCTTTGAAACTAGTTGACAAGTTCACCTACCTAGGAAGCAGTGTCTCATCAACCAAGAAAGACATCAATATGCGACTAACAAAGGCATGAACAGTTATTGATAGGCTATCGGTCATATGGAAATCAGACCTGACCAATAAAATAAAATTCAGTTTTTTCCAAGCAGCGGTTGTGTCAATACTGCTATATGGATGCACCACATGGATGCTAACTAAACATATGGAGAAAGAGCTGTACGGCCACCAACAACCCATCACGAAGACCATCCAAGTTAGATGAACCAGACATGTGGGACACTGCTGGAGAAGTAAGGATGAACTCATAAGTGCTATACTTCTGTGGACCCCTTCACATGGACAAGCAAAGGTAGGACAACTAACTAGAACCGATATACAACAGCTCTGTGCCGATAAAGGATGTAGCCTTGAAGACCTCCCAGGAGCAATGGATGATAGAGACAGGTGGCAAGAGAGGGTCAGGGAAATCCATGCAAGCAGCACACTTGATGATGATGATGATGATGATGAGTTCTTAGTAATTCCATGGTTACCTTTTTTTGGAGAAGAGGAGGATGCATCTTTTTCTCTATTGTTTTGTTTATATACAGCATTGCATAATTGAAGAAGTGAGTCATCAACTTTCCTTGTCTTCCATACTTCCAGAGATATTCTGTTGAGGCCTGCCACATTTCTGATTTTGATGTATTCAGAAATGCATCTAATTCTTCCTATTTAAACTGTCCAAGTTTGATGTCTACTTGGTCATGAATAATTCCTTCAGTAGGTTTATCTGTGACTTCAGGATTGTTTCTAAGCATATTCTTGAAATGGTCTTTCCATTCCTGAAGTCTTTCTTCTTGGCTTTTAGTTTTGCTTTCAAGGTGGTTTTCTTTCCTCTTAATTCATTGTCTGCTGTACAAACACTGGATGCAGTCTCAAGGATCTGCCAGTAAGAATAAATGGTGAAAGAGAGTCAAGGAAATCCATCCTATCAGCATGAACTGATAATGATAGAGTATATATTTCATTTTTGGTCACTGAGTTTGGTAATTAATAATACCTAATAATATCTGTTTTGATAATAAAATCTCCGACAAATAATGAAAATCCTGGTATCTTTAGTTCTGAAGAAAAATAATTCTTCTCAAATAAAAAATTATAAGTGGTGTACTTATTTATGGGCAATTCTTTATATATTAATCATCATCATCATGTCATGCTGGTAGCACGGATATCCCTGACCCTCTCTCGCCACTTTTCCCTATCGTTCATCGCCTCAGGCAGGTCTTCTGGACAACATCCTGTATCCTCACATAGTTGCTGAATGTATGTTTGTGCTGGTCGTCCTGCTTTTGCACGGCCATGTGTGGAGGTCCATAAGAGTATATCACTTACGAGTTCGTCCCTGCTTCTCCAGCAGTGTCCTGCATGTCTGGTTCGTCTAACTTGAATAGTTTTCGTGATAGGAGGCAGGTGTCCGTACAGTTGGTGTCGTGTGGGGTGTTGCCGCCAAGACTTTTCAAGATTTCTCACAGCATTCTTGTGTAATTGCCGTCTAGCTTCTTCTCCAGCCGTTTTGTTAGAGTCCATGTAGCGCATCCATACAGCAGTATCGATGCGACTGCTGCCTGGAAGAAACTGCGTTTCATTTTATCAGTTAGGTCTGATTAATAATTATATATTAATAATTATGACTGCAGAAATTAAAAGACAATTATCAAGATTAATGAGTCCCCTTGGTAAACTGGCTAATACCCTTGGGGAAAGGCATGAACCCTCTTATTCCTCCAACTATTTGTTAAATAGTATCACTTCTGTTCTTCTACAGAGATGGATTTGGCATTAAGTAACCCACAAAGATTGACATGCCATTTAACAAAGAAACCAAACTTCAGTCACACTATTAGATTCACTTTCAGATTAATACCCTTGGGAAAGGCATGAACCCTCTTATTCCTCCAACTATTGATTAAATAGCATCACTTCTGTTCTTCTACAAGGATAGCTTTGGCATGAGGTAACCCACAAAGATTGACATGACATTAAACAAAGAAACCAAACTTCAGTCACGCTATTAGATTCCCTTTCAGACTAATACTCTCGGGAAAGGCAAGAACCCTCTTATTCCTCCAACTATTGGTTAAATATTATCACTACTGTTCTTCTACAGAGATGGATTTGGCATTAAATAACCCACAAAGGTTGATATACCATTAAACAAAGAAACAAAAATTTCCAATACAGCTTCTTCAAACGCCATGAAATAGTCTTTTAAAAAAAAATAATAGAATGTGTTGATATATTTTAAAAGCTCCCAAACAAAATATACACATACACACTAACACTTATATATATATATATATATATATATGTACAAATGAAAAAAGTGAAGTTGACGACCTTAGCCGAGGATAACTAGAAGGCTCCCATTAAACAAAGAAACAAAAATTTCCAATACAGCTTCTTCAAACGCCATGAAATAGTCTTTTAAAAAAAATAATGGAATGTGTTGATATATTTTAAAAGCTCCCAAACAAAATATACACATACACACTAACACATACACACTAACACTTATATATATATATATATATATATGTACAAATGAAAAAAGTGAAGTTGACGACCTCAGCCGAGGATAACTAGAAGGCTCCCATTTCAATAGCTACTACACTGAGATGTAGAGGAGGGCACTACTCCATTCCCAGGATTGCTCCACTTCACCCTTGATCTTCACCTTATAGTGCTGAGTGCTAAGCAAGGTGGCATCAAGTACTATTTTTTGAGTCTTTGGCATGACTTGACCTGGAATTAAGTAGGTCCACAAAGAGATTTGTAATTTTTTAGGATTCATTGATTTTGTTCTTACATACGTGTAAGTGCAAAGAAATATACACAGGATCAATTCAGGCCCTTAATACAAGGATATCACTTCACAAGAGCAATATCAAAATAACAGAAAACAGAAAATAAAATGTATCGAAACATCTATAGTCGTCAAGGTGAATTTAAAATAATGCCAATATATCAAACTAACAACTACACGCTACTTCAAATAAAGAATAAAATTTATAGATAAATGTAAACCCAAGCTGAATAAAACATGAATCATACACACACACAAATGCACACAAACATACATAGATATGTATACATATATATATATATATACACTGACACAAAAATTATTAGTAAAAACTAAATTTCAAAACACACTACCAGACAAAAAAAAATCTCAAGACACACACTTACACACATATACAGAGAAAAAAATAACTAAGTGAAATCCAAAACCACTCACACACACACACAACAAAAAAATTATCAAAGATCAATGTGCGGTAAAACAGGCTAAGATGAACACGCTCTAAGAAAAAGAGAGGAGTGACCTCCATATAAACAAATAACCAAGTGAAAATCATTCAAACTGCAAACACAAGTGAGTTCAAATTTTATGGAGTACCCCATTAACAAAGCCTTGTGCCATATATGTTCTCTGATGAAAGCAACAAGGTGGAAACATACACGTATGTAAGAACAAAATAAATAAATCCTAAAAAATTTCAAATCTCTTTGTGGACCTACTCATTTTAATATATATATATATATATATACATACACACACACACATATATATATATATACACACACACACACACACACATATATATACTACAAACATATATATATATATATATATATATATATACACACACACACACACACCGAAACATACATATGCATATATATACATATATATATATATATCTGTAATTGTTATAGGAGTGCTTATTTATGGGCAATACTATATAATTACACCGACCTACACATTTTTGTTCTGCCCAAAGCCAAGTGACTACTTTTAAAAGAAGTGGAAAAACAAGAGAATAAAACGGAAGTTGTTAAGATAGGAAAGACCGGGGATAAAAAAAAAAGACCAGTTTTTAAACATGACATTTATGAATTAAAGAAATACATTAATTAAATAAGGAACAAAATTATCCAATTACATAGATATCTTTTTGATGGGGATATTAAAATATTAAATAATCTTAAGTCTAAAGATGACTCCCTCTCTCTCTCTCTCTCTCTCACTACATATATACAAATATATGTAACATAGCCAAATACGAATATTTGAAATATACAGATACATAAAACGTACATATGCATAGGAATCCGAAACACTGACGACACTCTTTGTTCAGATACGAAATGTTTAATAACTTTTTTTTTTTACTTTTAGTTTTTTTTCGACACGAGGAGAATCCCAGCCCGTCACTTCTGGGCATGACGTCATTCACACCCCCAGTCCCATTTCCTATCTGGGGTTTTTATTATGACATCTGTGATTGTTACATCCTCCGCGCGCAAGCGTGAACACCTGCGCTCAATGTGTGTACCTGCACATGCACTAAGCCGAATAGTTCTAAGCCTAACTAAAATGAATGATAAGATATAACCAACGAAAAATGATAATATAAAAAAAATCATTCCACAATTATATAACATATATATATAATTTGAAGTCAAAAGATGGATAGATAAGTGGAGACATAAATGTTAAACTGACTTTAGCATGAAATAACCCAATAAGGGTTGACATACCATAAAACCAACCAACCAACTATGAATGAATTGCTAATGGATTCTATCAAACTAAGTATTGGGAGGGTGTCCTCATGGTGTAATGGTTAAAGCGATGGACTGCGGAATCATAGTAAGCGAGTTTGAATTCCAGCCACTCTATTACGTTCACTTTCGGACAAATACTCTTGGGAAAGGTATGAACCCTCTTATCTTCCCAGCTATGGGTTAAATAGTATCACTGCTGTTCTTATACAAGGATGGATTTGGCATTAAATAATCCACAAAGGTTGATATGCCATTAAAAAAAAAGAAACCAAAGAAAGAAACTAATTAAGTTAACAGTCCTCAGAACTTTATCAATACATCATCATCAAGTCATGCTACCAGCACAGATTTCCCTGACTCTCTCTCTCTCTCTCTCTTTTTCCATCCATCCCCATTATTCATCACTCTCAATAGGTCTTCCAAACTACATCCTGTGTTCACACAGAACTGATGTAAATTAGTTTTTGCTAGTCAGCCAACAATGGCAGATTCATGTGTGGAAGAACGTTACTTATGAATTTGTCGTTGGTTCTCCAGCAGTGTCTTGATCGTCTTATTTGGGTGATTTTTTACATAGGATGTAACTGGTCGAAGAGCTGTTGCTTGGTGTTTTTCCAGGATTTGGTCAATATATCTCTTAGCATTCTTGCGTAGTTCCCATCTAGCTTTTTCTCTACGCATTTTGTTAGCATTCATGTGGTGGATCCATACAGTAGTATTGACACAACTACAGCTTAGAAGAAATCCTGTTTGATTTTATCAGATATTGTGACTAAATATAAAGAGTTTATTTTTTTAGGTTAGATTAGGTTGTTTGGTTTAATGGCATATCAACCCTTAATGATTATTTAATGTCTATTTGCTTGTTTGTTTGGGTTTTATGGCATATTAACCTTTTTAGGTTATTTAATGCCAAATCCATTTTTATTCAAATGAACAGTTCTATTTCAAACAATTCAGTTCAGCATAAGTACAGTTTAATTGTCAAAAACATTTCTATTTCAAACGATTTAGTTTAGTCAAACAGTTCTAATTCAAATAATTCAATTTAGTATAAGTTTAGTTTCTGTCCACCCTCAGTTAAATGTCAAAACAGTTTTATTTCAAACAATTCAGTTTAGTTTTCGTGATAGGTGGTAGGTGGCCGTACAGTTGGCGCCGTGTGGGGTGTTGCTGCCAGGACCTGTTCAATATTGCTCGCAACATTCTTTTATTATAAAATGTATAAAATATTGGAGGTGGGGTGTCCTCGTGGTGTAATGGTTAGAGCGATGGACTGCGGAATCGTAGTAAGCGAGTTTGTACTCCAGTTGCACTATTACGTTCACTTTCAGGCAAATACCCTTGGGAAAGGTATGAACCCCCTTATCCTCCCAGCTATGGGTTAAATAGTAAAAAAAAGGGGTGTCCTCGTGGTGTAATGGTTAGAGCGATGGACTGCAGAATCGTAGTAAGCGAGTTCGTACTCCAGTCGCACTATTACATTCACTTTCAGGCAAATACCCTTGGGAAAGGTATGAACCCCCATTATCCTCCCAGCTATGGGTTAAATAGTACCACTACTGTTCTTCTAGGAGAATGGCTTTGGCATGAAATAACCTACAAAAGTTGATATGCCATTAACCAAACCAAACCAAACCTAACCAAAATATTGTAGTGAAGGAGAGAGTCATTAGAATTTAAGTGGTGCAACCCTACAATAGTACTGACATGGTTACAGATGAATTTATAAGGTAAATACAAATCTCCAGTAAACTGATTCTTTTTTGTTTTGCTTTCATGAGATTGGTACAGGACCAACTCAAAACATTTAATCATCTCAGCTTCTATATATTTTTCGACTTTAGGATGTTCAAAAGACAGCCATCTTCTTTCTTCTGCTTAAGTTAGTCTATTTCTTCATATTTATCTCCTTTCACGAGTCTGTTGCTTCACACTTCTCTGCATTATCTCAAAGCATTTAATCATCTTAGCTTCCTCATTTTAGTAAGTCTGGTACAGCCCAGACCTTTCTCTACCTCTCAACTCAGGGCTGTCTAGCACAGAGTGGTGTGACTTCTAGTGACTCTTCTGCCAGTTCCTTCAGTCTCACCCTAGATCAAAAATCTTCAGTGTTCATATCATTTTCAGATGCCCACACAATTCTTGTAGACACACTTTCTCCTGGCATACCACCCACGCAATTCACACAACATTTCAAACATGTTTTATCTACCTTAAGACACAGGTGTACATCCTGTTTGTCACCCACATCAGTTATGCAGACTGTCAAAGAAATCTTCTTTCTGTCACTATTCAATACAAGTATCGCTATCTAACATTAGTAATTCTATTTGCATATAATTGAATGTTTTCAAGTATTTTTATTCAACATTGATAATTCTATTCCCACATAAATGAATGTTTTCAAGTATTTTTATTCAACATTGATAATTCTATTCCCACATAATTGAATGTTTTCAAGTATTTTTATTCAACATTGATAATTCTATTCCCACATAAATGAATGTTTTCAAGTATTTTTATTCAACATTAATAATTCTATTTGTACATAATTGAATGATTTCAAGTATCATTATTCAACATTAGTAATCCTATTTATCAAGTATACCTATCTAATTTAATCATTTGTTTGCACACAGTTAAATAATTTCCAGTATTGCTGTTAGACATTAGTAATTTCAAAAACAAGCTAGCATACCATAATACTAAATTCCAAAAAACGGGAAAGAAAACAATGGACCTACACCTACCCAAATTTTAATCACAACTAGATTATATATTTATAAACAAGTAGTGGATAAATAGCTCTCTGAACTGCAAGGCATACTCCCCTTTTGATGATGATGTATTGATAAGGTTTAGCAAGTATTTCTATCTAATTTAATACTAATCATTTATTTGCACACAGTTAAATATGTTTACTTGTTTAAAATGATTGTGAAGATACATTCTTGTACAATGTATAATTGGAGAAACTGATTTAAAGATAAAATAGTCGATTATCATCAAGGCATGCAGACAGTATGAATTCTCTTGGTTCTCCTGCCATCCATTCCTATCAGCCATCACTCTTTGTAAGTCCTCTAAGCAGCATCCAGTGTCCACACAGAGCTGATGAATGTAAGTTTTTGCTGGTTGGCCACCACTGATCTATCCATATGTAGGAATCCATCGGAGGACATCACTCATAAGCTGTTCCTTACTTCACCGGTAGTGCCCCACATGTCTTGCTCATCTTACTTGGATGGTTTGTGAGATGGGAGGTAAGTGGCAGTACAGCTGCTGTTTTACAGGGTGATGCTTCCAGGATTTATTCAAAACAGTATGCAGCATCCTTGTGTAGTTCTCATTTAGCTTTTTCTCCAAGTGTTTCATTAGAATTTCAATAACAGTCCATGCTTTACTTTTTTAGTTCAGCATCTCCCAGTCCCGTGTGGTTGGTTATCTTCATGACCTTAGCAAAAACATCCTGAAGCTTGGACCCCATTGGTCAAAAAAGAGTCCCGAGCTTGGACCCCATTAGTCAAAAAAGAATCCTGAGCTTTGACCCCATTGGTCAAAAAAGAATCCTGAGCTTGAACCCCATTTACTATTTACCCATAGCTGAAGGGAGAATAATTGGATTCATACCTATCCCAAGGGTATTAGTGCTATGTAAAATGTAATCAGTCTCGTCCAGGATTTGAACTCGTGTCGCCGTGTCCATTTCCAACGACGATAACCATTACACCACGGGCAACTCCAAACACTCTAATCTTCATGCCAATGTCCGGTGTCATATAGATACAAGCCATAAAACCAACAACATTTTACATGCACCATGCGGACAAGCAAATTTTTAAAAATATAATTTCATGAAGAGAAAAGTAATTGGAATACAAAGTTATTACTTGGTAAATGAAATTGCCAATTAAATAAAGCAGATATTCTTATGATATGAAAAAGGAAGCCACAAAGAAAGGAGAGAGTTTCAAAAAAGACAGTGATCTTAGGCATTTAAGTTGCAATGGAACTAACAAAAAATATCAAGAAAGCCATGAATATGAGGCTGAAAATTATTATTTCCTATGCCTCCGTATGCATCTACCCTCGGTTCCCTCGCTATATGTCTCACTTGGCCATCTTTTCAGCCCACCCTTATATCTATATAAATGTTTACATTACTTTCAATAGATGAGATAACATCCCCAAACATCAACATTTAAATAAAAAAAAAAAAAATCTTTACACAGAACATATACACTATTAATACAATATCTATTTAAACATCAAATTCTATTAATGGGACTGTAGAATACACTGACTGCATCCCTGCAGAGGGCTAAGACAACCCCCCCATCCAACGAGTGTCCTGTGGCCCAGGTGGCTGCGGCTGTAGAATACACCGACTGCATCTCTGCAGAGGGCTAAGACAACCCCCCCACGTGCCCAACAAGTGTCCTGTGGCCCAGTCGGCTATGGCTGTAGAATACACCAACTGCACCTCTGCAAAGGGCTAAGAAAAAATGAGTGTCCTGTGACCCAGTCGGCTGAGGCCGTAGAATACACTGACTGCATCTCTGCAGAGGGCTAAACCTCCCCCCCCCAACAAGTGTCCTGTGGCCAAGTCAGCTACGGCTGTAGAATACACCGATTGCATCCCTGCAGAGGGCTAAGACCTCTCCCCTCCAATAAGTGTCCTGTGGCCCAGTCAGCTAGGGCTGTAGAATACACTGACTACATCTCTGCAGAGGGCTAAGACTTACCCACCCAACAAGTGTCCAGTAGAATAATACATTGATTGCATCTCTGCAGAGGGCTAAGACACCCCCCACTGAGTGCCCTGGATATGAAATTAAACAATCCGATGTTGAGGCTCCAGTAATGCAAGAGCTTTGGGGAATGCAGAGTACCCCTTCATTGTCATTGTTCCCAGGTCCACTTTGGCTCAGAATGGTAACACCTTATAGGGTCCTACCTATGAGTCAAATAGAACTGTTTGACATTTAAACTAAGTGCAAACAAATGATTTATGCTTAAGTGAATTGCTTGAAATAGAACTGTTTGATCACTTAACTGTGTGTAAACAAATGACTGATGTTTAATTGAATTGTTAGTGATACATAGCAATGTTTGGAACCATTTAGATTCAATGACTTATGCTAAATTGAATTGTTTAAAATAGAACTGTTTGATCATTTAACTGTGTATCTACAAAATGTATTAACAAATCAAATATCTAATATATATGTAAAAATAGTATTTGGAATTAAATAACCCACAATGGTTGATATGCCATAATGATACAAAAGCAAATTCTATTAAGTAATTTCTCCGATAGCTCCAAAAACACCCTCTGAAATTATTTTTTTTACCTTTTTTCCTAAAATTATCAAATTTAATGTTAAAATACTTGATTTGAGTAATCAGATTAGTATTTTTGTTTTTAAGTTTTAGTTTTACTACCAGGTTCACTGACCTGGAGTGATATTACCTGTTAGGGTCTCAGTTATGGCTCAAATAGATCTGTTTAAAAATTATTCATAGTCAATAGGATTGTGTGCAAAAATAACCTCTTAAGAAACAACTACACAAAAAATATAGATATGAATGTGATTCTCTAACCTCTAGAGATAAATGAACCCTAAAATCAATCAATTAATCATGTACAATATACAAGTTTACTTACTAGTGTCTCACTGCAAATTGAGTAAGCCTATAGGACAGGGTCCGTTTGCACATGCATACGCAGGTCACCTCTAATTGGTTTAAGAGTTACATAGAAGCTATACAAATGAGTCTCATGATATTCAAAGTGGCTGGACCTTTTTTGAGCAAACTACGTCATTAGGCTCGTCCTAACAGCTTTACTAAATTATATCATTCTGATATCAACATTGTACTATATCTTTAAGAATGACCTTTTCTTTAACTATCCGAATTTACAACAGAAATATCCTTTTTCTCTAAGAGAGATGCTTTAATGATATACCTAAAATGGAAAAAATACTTTATTACAGTTTGGTTTGGTTTGGTTTTATGGCATATCATCCATTGTAGGTTATTTAATGCCAAATCCTTTTTATACATATATATTAAATATATATAATTTGGTTTGGTTTGGTTTTATGGCATATCATCCATTGTAGGTTATTTAATGCCAAATCCTTTTTATACATATATATTGAATATATATAATTTGGTTTGGCTTGGTTTTATAGTATATCATCCATTGTAGGTTATTTAATGCCAAATCCTTTTTATACATATATATTAAATATATATGATTTGGTTTGGTTTGGTTTTATGGCACATCAACCATTGTAGGTTATTTAATGCCAAATCCTTTTTATACATATATATATTAAATATATATAATTTGGTTTGGTTGGGCTTTATAGCACATCAATTATTGTAGGTTATTTAATACCAAATCCTCTTTATACATATATATCAAATATATATGATTTGATTTGGTTAGTTTTATGGCATATCAACTATTGTAGGTTATTTAATACCAAATCCTCTTTATACATATATATTAAATATATATGATTTGGTTTGGTTATTTTTTTGGCATATCAACCATTGTAGGTTATTTAATGCGAAATCCTCTTTATATATATATATATATATATATATATATATATATATATATATATATATTTTGTTTATGATATTTTAATTGATTAAACATTTTGTTGATAACATTTTTAAATGAGCCTGACCTCTTTTTTGCACACAGTTAAATGGTTTCAATTATTACTAATATAAATAATTCTATTTACTATTAATCATTTGTTTGCGCACAGTTAACTGGTTTCAAGTTTTGCTATGTAACAGTAACAATTTAATATCACTCATTTGTTTGCATGAATTAAAATAGATACACATGATATGTAAGAGATGAGTTTGTTGATAATTTCATTTCTAAATGTGTTAGGACTAATTTCTTTGCACACTAGTATTAACTACACAGTTAAAATGGTTTTAATTATTCCTATCTAACACTAATAATTCTATTCAATATCAATCATTTGTTTGCACACAGTGAAGTGGTTACAAGTATTGTTATTCAACACTAATAATTCTACTCAACATTACCCATTCTTTTGCACACAATTAAATCGATCTAAATTTCACTATCTCATACTGATTCAATTTACCCAGACATTTAAAGAGTTTCAATTATTCCTATTTAACACTAATAATTCTATTCAACATGACTCATTCATTTGCACATAGTTAAATTGTTCCATAGATAGGACCCTTTAAACTGTGAACTTATGTTAAACTGAATTGTTTGAAATAAAACAGTTTTTGACATTTAAACTGCGTATTTATGCTAAACTGAATTGTTTGAGTAGAATTGTTTATATGTATAAAAATGGATTTGGCATGAAATATCCTACAATAGTTGACATGCCATAAAACCAAACCAAACTAAAACAAAGTTTTTATCAAAATGACTTGATTTAGCATTAAATGACCCGAAAAGGGTTGATATGCCGTAAAACAAAACAACCAACCAACCAACCAACAACAACCTATTAATTTACGTAAAAGTCCTTGTAGAACTAGAAAAATAACAAATGGCCCTAAATTTTACTATCTAATACTAATGATTTAATTTAGTCAGACATTTAAAGAGTTTCAAGTATTCCTGTTTAACACTAATAATTCTATCCAACATGACTCATTCATTTGCACACAGTTAAATCGTTCCATAGATAGGACCCTATCAAGTGTTACCAATTCAGGCAAAAGTAGGCCAGAGAGTGATGGCAATGAAGGGGTACTTTACATTCCCTCATGCTCCAATTTTCTTATAAACACACTCGTGTGATATACCCCCAACGTCAATAGCATATTGTAGTATTGTAATTGAGAAGCATCTCTATTAAATTTATTTTATTTGTAAGCTTTTTATTCCATAAACAAAAGAGCATTCAAACCATTAAATTTTTTACCAAATCTGCCACTCCAAAGGTTAATATACCTGATTACCAAATAAAACATGAATATAAATGAATTAACAGTTTCATTTCATGTTGAACAACCAGATATTTTTGACACTCCCTCACCTGAAGCTCAACTCATTCAGAGTGTAGAAGAATAATCCACAAAAGAAGACACACCCATGTAACCTACTTGTGAATACAACCAAAGTTTGTGTGTGTCTATTCTCAGCCAAAAAGAAAGTCTGAGGGACCGCATTTTTTTACATTGATATCTATTTAACTTCTGGGCTACAATAAAACTATATAAAGGTAATCATTTGAGGTCACTGATACTACTACTTTTAATTTGCCGTCCCAGTCAATGGAAATTTAGGGAATGTGGAATACCCCTTTTTTGCTATCGCTCTCAGATCCACTCTGGCCCAGAGTGGTAGCACCTGATAAGGGTCTTATCTATGGGTCAAATAGAACTAAATTGTATGCTTATGCTAAACTGAATTGCTTGAAGTAGAACTGTTTTGACATTTAAACTGCATACTTATCTTAAACTGAATTGTTTGAAATAGAACTGGTTTTACATTTAACTGTGTGTAAATAAATGACTGATGTTGAATTGTTAGGGATACATACCAATACTTAGAACCATTTAACTTTGTTGACTAAACTGAATAATTTGAACTAGAACTGTTTTTGACCTTCAAACTGTGAACTTATGTTAAACTGAATTGTTTGAAATAAAACAGTTTTTGACATTTAAACTGTGTATTTATGCTAAACTGAATTGCTTGAAATAGAATTGTTTATATGTATAAAAATGGATTTGGCATGAAATAACCTATAATAGTTGACATGCCATAAAACCAAACCAAACTAAAACAAAATTTTTATCAAAATGACTTGATTCGGTATTAAATGACCCGAAAATGGTTGATATGCTGTAAAACAAAACAACCAACCAACCAACCTATTAATTTACGTAAAAGCCCTTGTAGAACTAGAAAAATAACAAAGCAAATGGTGTTTCTAACTAGAGAATAAATAATCCCAGGATATCTGATGAGCAGCAGTAATTAAGCACTGTGTGTGATAATTTACAAAAATTGTTTATATTGAAAATACAAAAACACCTTTTTAAACTTTTTAGATGAGAAACTCTCTGTGGCCAACATGCAGAACTGCCAGTTTGAAATCCAGTCATCCTATTACATTCACTTTCAGACTAATGCCCTTGTAAAATGGTATGAACCCAGTTATGCACCCTTGTTCTGAGTTAAATAGTACCGCAGGTGTTCTTCTATAGGAACAGCTTTGACATTAAAAAACCCATGAAGGTTGAAACAAAAATATTTAGATGTTACTGAAGAAACCTTATTAACAAGTGTAAGATAAGTTGTCGACTTTAGTCAAGGGTAACCCAAAGGCTCCCTTTTCAATAGCTACTACACCGAGGTATAGGGGAGGGCGCTACTCCTTTCCCTGGATTGCTCCACTTTACCCTTGATAGGTACCTTATATTGCTGAGTGTTAAGCAAGGTGGCATCAAGTACCATTTTTGAGTCTTTGGTATGACTCGACCTGGGATTGAACCCCGGTCTACCGGACCATTGGCGAACACTCTACTCATTAGGCCAATGGCCCAGTACAAACTCTTAAAATGGTCTTTCTAATCACAGAAAAATCTCTCCCAGGATATCGCATAAGTTGCAATAATTAAGGACCGTGTGTGATGATTTACAAAAATTGTTCATTTTGAAAATATGCCTCAGAGAGAGAAAGAGAGAAATACTTTTTGATCTCATAAATGTCAGGACAACCAAGTTGGTCAAAAAAGCATATTAGTCGTATGAATAACTGTTTTAGGAATTGGTCCCCAAAGCTTTTTAATCGACTGAAGGTTGCAGGTTCAATCCTGACTGCAGGCAATTAACAATACAGGAATACTTAACACTTGTACTCATTTATGCTTAATGGAATCAGAGCAAGTGACCCCAATGGATTAAATAAAGGACGTGGTTTGAACTTCCATGTAGACTCCTAAGTTCGATAAGAAATACCTAAAGAAGACTGAATGACATATCAGCCAAAACGTAAATATAACAATAAAGTGGAGGTGCCCGTGGTGAAATGGTTATCGTTGTAGGAAATGAACACGGCAACTCGAGTTCAAATCCTGGATGAGAATGATTCCATTTCACATAGCACTAATACCCTTGGGAAAGGTATGAATCCAATTATTCTCCCTCCAGCTATTGGTAAATAGTAGGGCAGACTGGGTTCTTCAGCCTTGGTGAGGCAACTAGTCTAGGAGAAGGAAAACTCTGAATTCAAACCTGTTAAACTCCGCTTTAAAATTGACCTTGTGTCATATCCTGCCCGAGCGGAGGGGTCGGTAAATAATATAACAATAAAGTTGAAGATGATTGTCCAAAAACCCTGAATGATAAAAAAGGCCTTTACATATTTGCAAATGATGAACTGAAACATAATGAGTACAAAACTGACGCAATGGCTGAAGTGTTGGACTGCAGCCTTGAAGTAAACATGTTTGGATTTTAGTCATGCTATTACATTCACTTTTGGACAAATACCCTAATGACAGGCATGAACCCAAGGGTATTAGTCAGAAAGCTATTTATTCCCACAGTTATGGGTTAAATAGTACCACAACTGTTAACCAGTCCATTGGCCTAATGAGTAGTGTTTGCCAATGGTCTGGGAGACCAGGTTTCAATCCTAGGTCGAGTCATACCAAAGACTCAAAAAATGGTACTTGATGCTGCCTTGCTTAATACTCAGCATTATAAGGTAAGCATTAAGGGTAAAGTGGAGCAATCCGAGGAATAGAGTAGCACCCTCCCCTACACCTTGGTGTAGTAGCTATTGAAAAGGGAGCCTTCGGGTCACTCTCAACTAAGGTTGTTTTTCTACAAGGAAAGCTTTGGGATTAAAAACCCATGAGGGGTTGATATGCCATTAAACTAAGAAACCAAATCAAACTTTCTTCTTTATTTTTTGCTCCAACTGGTATGGGTGTATATTTAAGATAGATAGCAATCTAGGGAATGGAGTAGCACCCTCCCCTACACCTTGGTGTAGTAACTATTGAAAAGGGAGCCTTCAGGTCACTCTCAACTAAGGTTGTTTTTCTACAAGGAAAACTTTGGGATTAAAAAAAACCATGAGGGGTTGATATGCCATTAAACTAAGAAACCAAATCAAACTTTCTTCTTTATTTTTTGCTCCAACCGGTATGGGTGTATATTTAAGATAAGATAGATAGATAGATAGATAAAAAACTAATGGATATATACAGCTTCATAATAGAGTAATGCATAACAATATAAGCTAAAACATACACAGGGCCTTTATAAACCTTAACACTCCTATAAGAATACTAACTCTATGATTTCAAACAATCTCCGCCTGTTCACACCCATAGAAGTCTTAACATTTTTTTTTTCAAATCACCATATATGTAAGAATTATTTTATTACAGCATTTTGTGCTTATCTTTTTTCTTTGTTTAACCTATGCTTAGCTACACCTACAACACACACACACATATATATGTAATAAAAGAAAGTGATTCTTCCAAGAAAAGGAAAGCCAAAAGTGTCACAAAGCAAACAAATATTTTAAAAAGGTGTCTTTGTTTGCATAGAGCAGTTTGCAGAACCAAACAAAATCACTGAAAAAAGATCTTCAGGAAAATTTCATTCCTAAAGATATATATATATTACGTTCACTTTAGGGCAAATACCCTTGGGAAAGGTATGAACCCCCTTATCCTCCCAGCTATGGGTTAAATAGTACCATTACTGTTCTTCTAGGAGAATGGCTTTGGCATCAAATAACCTAAAAAGTGTTGATATGCCATTAAACAAAGAAACCAAACCAAACCAATCTATATATAGTCATGAGGTTCATTCTATATATATATATATGTATAAAGTAAAGTTGGTGACCATAGTCAAGGGCAACTTGAAAGCTCCTTTTTCAATAGCTACTACACCAAGGTGTAGGAGAGGGCACTACTCCTTTTCCTGGATTGCTCCACTTTACCCTTGATATGTACCTTATAATACTGAGCATTAAACAAGGACGTATCAAGTACCGTTTTTTGAGTCGCTAGTATGACTCAACCTGGGATTGAACCCTGGTCTCCCAGGCCATTGACAAATACTTTACTCACTAGACCGATGGGCCAGTATATATATATATTTTTTTTAATACATACCGAGATTATTTATACCCCCAACATTGGACTATGAAATTTTGGAAAAATTTTTAGTAAAATACACACTAACTTTTTGGAACTTATAGCAGCTAAGATTAACCTAAATTTACTATTTGTTCAACTTTTTATCAGTTTTCTAACTAAAACTAAAAATTTAGAGATTTGACATTGTAAGACACGACACAAAATTTCTACAGTACTTAGAACAAACCCACAGACATGTTCACAGAAAAATGCAACAAGCTTACAGTGAAAATAAGCTCAAATAAGAAGCAACAAAATTTATAAACAAACATGCATTCCACTAGCTTGTGGATATAACAACCAAACACACATTAGTTTGGATTTTTTATATAACTTCTTTTCAGTCATGCCTTCCAGAATATGGTGAGGTATATGGCAAGAAAATGCGCGCACGTGTGTGTGTGTGTCCCCCATGTTCATGACAACTCTAAAACAGCATTTGATGTCTTTCTTTTTGTTCCTCAATCATTTTAAGTCGTTCATATTCTGATCAGAAAAGACGTGTCATCACGTCAATCAGTTTGCTGAAAGATCAACATTATCTCAAAATTAAATGCAGAATGATTGACATAATGCCTGTAAGTAATTTTTTGGTCAGTTTAGCTCTCATGTATGATAAAAGTTGGTGACCATAGTCAGGGGTGACCCGAAGGCTCTCTTTTCAATAGCTACTACACTGAGGTGTAGGATAGGCTGCTACTTCTTTCCCTGGATTGCTGCTACTTCTTTCCCAGGATTGCTCCAGGTTACCCCTTATACATACCATATGTTAAGTGTTAAGCAAGGAGGTACCAAGAACCATTTTTTGAGTCTTTGGTATAACTCGACCTGGGATTTTACCTTGGTCTCCCAAGCCATTAGCAAACACTCTACCAACTAGGCCAATGCATCTTATATATGAATAATTATGGTACATCAGGAGTCGCACTTAGCATAATATTTATCATCATTGGAAATTAAATCAGGAATCCAAGTTCAAATCCAGGACAAGGCTTTTGGCATTTCCCTTTTACCCTAATGTCCTTGGGAAAGGCATGAATCCATCTCTTTTTCCTCCAGCTATAGGTAAATAGTAGAGCAGACTGAGTTGTTCAGTCTTGTTGTGGTAACTAGACGTGGAGAAAGAAAACAGTGGATTCAAACCAGCTGTATTCACCTTTTAGTAGAATTGACATAACCGCTGCTAGCACCACAAGGACACTGATTAGAGTAAAAGCTAGACGGGAATTGCACAAGAATGCTACAAGCTATACTGAACAAATCCTGGAAGTAACATCCCACAAAATGGCAGCTGTACGGCCACCTACCTCCCATCTTTAAAACCATCCAAATAAGACGAACAGCATATGTGGGACACTGCTGGAAGAAGTAAGGATGAACTCATAAGTGACATTCTCCTATGAACCCCCATCACATTGATGTACAAGTATTGGACAACCAATTAGAACTTATCTACAACAGCTCTCTATGGACACAGGATGTAGGCTACAAGACTTGCCAGAAGTGATGGATGATAGAGATGAAAGGCAAAAGAGAGTCAGGGAAATCCATGCTAGCAGCACGAGATGACGATGATGTATTCACGTTTAGAAAAGTAAAAAAATGCCTGTGTCACATCCACTTCAAAGTAGAGAGTTAGCGTAATTGCAATATTTTTTTAGGATAAAGGTTCTATTGGCCATTACTAGTACCTTATATATCAAAATAATGAAAAACTCCTAATTCTTACCAACAAAATGGTCTTATTATCATATATTGAATAACTCTTAACTTTTGCCAATGTTAGCCTACAAAAATATTTCTGCAACATCAAAAGACATAAAGAGAAAAATCTTTCAAACACTTATTCATACTTTCAAAACTACTGTAATACAACCAAAATCAATGAAATATTTTAAATAAACATGCTGTGTGGCCCTTGATGTAGCCTAGAGTATTCACTTGGATATTGCAAACACACAAAACCCCCAACACTGATACATAATAGCATTGATGATATAATAATTATGTAATTTATTAAGTACACTTGAAAGCCATTTTTTACTTATTGTACAATATTGCACAACATCTACGCGAAAGTTCTAAAAAAAGGTTAGCTGGTTGCTAGCTCATGCCTTAACAAAAGCTCTTAGTTAAGATAAAGTTTTTACATAACTTTGTTTACTATCTCTAATATTTGTACATATTTCTATTATTTGTACATATTTCTATTATTTGTAAATATTTCTATTATTTGTACATATTTCTAATATTTGTACTTATTTCTATTATTTGTACATATTTCTATTATTTGTACATATCTCTAATGTAGCACTATATGGGTTTCCCGCCAAGGCAGGCGATTCCTTTGTCTGTTTTGGCGCGAAACCAGACAAAGGATTCTTAGACCTGAAATCTCGCCGTACCCGGAAGTGGTACGGGGACGCGAATGAGAGTTGGCTGGACTAAGGAGCTGAGAGGCAGTTGGCGCTGGACAGCAGAGAGGCGAGCAGCAGAGAGTTGGCGTGGAACCACGGACAGGGGCAGACAACACCGGACACCGGAGCAGAGAGGCGAGGCAGCATGGGATAGGGTCCAGCGACAGTGAGTCAAGATGAGTCTGATTCCAGTAGCTTTGTGGAATTTTCGCTAGTAACCCACGCTAGCGTTAGTCCATATATGCTCTCAGGAATGCAAAGTGTTGCATACCTTCCTCTGCTCTTGGTTAACCCCAAGCTTTGTTCGTGTTTGTTCGTCTGTTTTATTTTCTCCTATCCCCCCGATCGTATTCTTGTGTGGTGGCAAGAAATGTGCGTTACCCCCTCAACCACTAGTTGATCACCGGCCGGCGTAAGAAGTAGAATGGTTAGAAGACTGATCTAAAATGTGGTGGGGGTGAGGGTGTAACGTTACACTAATATTTGTACATATTTCTATTATTTGTACATATTTCTATTATTTGTACATATCTCTAAAATTTGTACACATGCATAGATAATATGAATGTTAAATAATGCTAAGTAAATACTTTATTTACTTAACTAATAGCTTTTAAGTATCAAGTTAGATTAACTGACCATTGTTAATGAGTTTGATTCTCATGGGTGTCTCATACTTCTGGCCTTGTGCCACAACTAAGCTAAGCTTAGTAAATATCAGTCCATATTTGGAGGATACTTTGGATCAAACTTAGGGCAAGATTAGGCCTAGAAATCAGGTAAGCTTTAACGTATCAAAAACATACCTTATGTAATGAATGAGCCCTTAGCTTTTAGGTGAAAAATTCGTCTTAAAAAGTCATTCATTAGTCAAATATATATGGTACACATTTTGTCTGAAAACAGTTCCGAAATGGATGTTTTCACCTGTCACAAACAGACACTGAAACATCCACATCATTGTATTTAATCTTCATAAGCTTTTTTTTACCGAAAGTAACCAATGTGACCATAACATAAGACATTTAAAAGGAGAAAAAAGAACATTTCCTTCTTTAATTATACAAGCAAGACTATGCCATGTGCATTGCGGTACACTATAAACAATCCCAAAGAGATGATTAGTAAACTAATTACACGTTTATTTGAGCTATAATAACCATTTGAAACGACAGTTCAATTAGCCATCACAAGTAAACATTTAAGAATTGGATAAATTCACCAGTCATGATCAAGTGAAAGACTGAGGAGATCAAAACACGTTCTTTATTACTTTTCCTCAAGTCGATTGATTATACAATGTTTCAAAAAATCAATATCATTTCTTAATTCAATCCTTTGACCAATCCTCGTTCAAATGATCTCAAATTTTAACAGCATGTGTAGAAAAAACTTAACACTCTATGTTTAATGTTTATTTTTTTTGTTTTCAGGTATAGAAATGCGTTTCTCTTGAATTGTAGTGGTACTATTTAACCCATAGCTTGGGGGAATAATGGGGTTCATCAGCCTAATGAGTCATAAGCATAGTGATTACCGGATAATAAAAGACCTACTGAGTAAAAAGAGGCAGATTTACATTATTTACGTAAATTGGTTGTTATTCTCACATTTTAGTAGCTGAACTCCCAACCTTTGGTTGGTTGCTTGGTTGGGTTTTAAGGCATATCAAACTTTGTAGGTTATTTAACACCAAATCCATTTTTATGCAAATAGTCACCTCTATTTCAAACAATTCAGTTTAGCATGAGTACACAGTTTAATTGTCAATAAGTACAGTTTATGAAAATAGTTCTATCTCAAACAATTCAGTTGAGGATAAGTACACAGTTTACATGTAAGCATAGTTTAATTGTGAAAAACATTTCCATTTCAAGCTATTCAGTTTAGTCAAGCAGTTCTAATTCAGCTAATTCAGTTCAGTATAAGTACAGATTTTGTTTACACACAGTTAAATGTCAAAACAGTTCTATATCAAACAAATCAGTTTAATGTAAGTACAGTTTCAATGTCAAAAAACAGTTCCATTTCAAATAATTCAGTTTAGAATAAGCACACAGTTTAAATGTAAGTATGGTTTAATTGTCAAAAACATTTCTATTTCAAACTATTCAGTTTACTCAAACAATTCAGTTTAGCATAAGTATGCTGTTAGTTCTATTTAAGCCATAGATAGGGCCCTTATCAGGTGCTACCACTCCGGGCCAGAGTGGACCTGGGAGCGATGGCAATGAAGGGGTACTCTGCATTCCAAAAGCTCCAGTATTACTGGGACCTCACCATCAGATTGTTTAGTGTCATATCTAGGACACTCGTTGGGGGGGGTCTTACACCTCTGCAGAGGTGCAGTCGATGTATTCTACAGCCCCAGCCGACTGGTCAACTCCCAACATTTGTCATTTGATACCCACCCCAAACAAAAAATGCCAACTCATATACCAAAGATGATTTAGTATTATTGGTACATAATAGATTGGTCAAATCTACTATTGATGGATCAGTTGGTTGGGTTTTGTGGCATATCAACTCTTATAGGCTATTTAATGCCAAACCTTATGTATGCATGTATATTAAATATATATGATTTGTAAATTGATAGTTTGTAGGTCACATAATTTTTAAACGAACCAGAAGCCATTTGTTTGCGCATAGTTAAATGGTTTCAAGTATTGTTACTTCATACTAATGATTCTATTCAACATTATTCATTCATTTTCACATTGTTAAATGGTTCCAAGGTTTGGTTTGTTGGGTTTTATGGCATATCAACCTTTGTTGGTTATTTAATACCAAATCCACTTTTATGTAAATAATCTGTTCTATCTAAAACAATTCAGTTTAGCATAAGTACACAGTTTAATGGTCAAAAACATTTCCATTTCTAACTATTCAAGCAGTTGTATGTAACAATTCGGTTAAGTGTAAATACAGTTTTAATGTCGAAAAACAGTTCTATTTGAAATAATTCAGTTAAGCATAAGCACGCAGTTTAAATGTAAGTACGGTTTAATTGTAAAAGTCATTTCTATTTCAAACTATTCAGTTTTACTCAAACAATTTGTTTTAGCATAAGTATGCTGTTAATTCTATTTAACCATCAGGTGCTACCACTCCGGGCCAGAGTGGACCTAGGAGCAACGGCAATGAAGGGGTACTCTGCATTCCCCAAAGCTCCAGCATTGCTGTAACCTCACCATCAGATTGTTTAATGTCATATCCAGGACACTCGTTGGGGGGGGGGTCTTACCCCTCTGCAGAGGTGCAGTCAGTGTATTCTACAGCCCCAGCTGACTGGGCAAAAATGGTTCCAAGTATTGCGATGTAATACCAATAATTCGACTTAACATTAGTCATTTGTTTGCACACAGTTGAATATTTTCAAGTATAGTAAATGATTAAATAGTTCTATTTGAGCCAGCCCATTGGCCTAGTGAGTAGAGTGTTCGCCAATGGTCCGGGAGACCTGGGTTCAATCACAGGTCGCATCATACCAAAGACTTTAAAAATGGTACTTCATATTGCTTAACACTCAGCAATATAAAGTACGTACCAAGGGTAAAGTGGAACAATCCTGGGAAAGCAGTAGTGCTCTCCCCTACACTTCGGTGTAGTAGCTATTGAAAAGGGAGCTTTCTGGTCGCCCTTGACTAAGGTCTCCAACTTTACTTTTTACTTGAGCCATAGATGGGACACTAACAGGTCTACTCTGAGGTCAGAGGGGAACTGGGAGTAATGGTAATGAAAGAGTACTCCACATTCCTCAAAGATCCAAGACTGGAGCCTCTCCATCAGATGGTTTAGTGTCATATCTAGGACATTCATATAGTGCTGGGTCTTACCCGTCTTTGAAGACACGCAGTGGGCATATACTACAGCAACCCAACTCGGTTTCTATCATTAACTTGAAGCGTAGGTAATCTAATTAAATAGTTGGTTGGTTGGTTTTATGGCACATCAACCATTGTAGGTTATTTAATGCCAAATTCTCTTTGTATATATATATTAAATATATATGATTTGTGAACACATTTAGTTGATAACATATTTAAATGATTGCTAGCTTTTTATTTTCAGTTAAATAGTTTCCACTATTGCTACCTAACACTAATAATTCTATTCGATATTTATCACTTGTTTGAAGACACTGAAGTGTTTCCAAGTATTGCTATTCAACACTAATAAAACAACATTACTCATTCGCTTGCACACAGTTGAATGGTTCCAAGTATTGCTATGTATCACTAATGATTCAATTAAACATCAATCATTTGCTTACACACAGCTAAATGATCAAACAGTTCTATTTCAAGCAATTCAATTTAACATAAGTACACAACTGAAATGTCAAACCTGTTTGACGTATAGATAGGACCCTATCAGGTGCTACCACTCCGAACCAGAGCGAACCTAGGACCAATGGCAATGAAGGGTATTTTGCATTCCCCAAAACTCCAGCATTAGAGGAGCTTCACCACCAGATTTTTTAATGTCATATCCAGAACACTCGTTGGAAGATTCTTACCCCTCAGCAGAGAAGCAGTCAACATAAGACCTTGGGATTTGAGTACCAGTTGGTGACCCAAGGTCAAATCTGAGAACACAGCTCCCATTGGTCACTACATCACATGGTCAGAGAAAGTGTAGAAAATGTTTGAACAGTTAGTGTGTAGCAGAGTGGTGTAACCTACCAAGAAGGTGACTGAATGAGAAATAACCAAAACAGAGGTTGGAAATGAAATTGAAATCTTTATAACATTAACAAAATACAATACTTGCCAGCAGCGTGAAAAAGGCAACCATGGCTAGTGGGGACTACTTAGTATATTTTCACTATTTGTCATACATCCCACCAACCAGACAAGTTTGGCATAAGGCTTTTTTAAGCTGGATCCAACCACAGGGCTGTACCCCAGACATACCCAGTGGCTCCAAAAATGCCTCGGGCCAAATTGGTATTCCAAAAAAAAAAAAAGTGCACCTCGGGTGCAAGTTGATAAACCTAGCCCCTCCAAAGAGGGGTAGAGCTTGGGGGATGGCCTCCTACGGCTCAAGGAAGGTCAGCCGTGTGACATGAATGCTAGGTTTCCCCAGCACCCATGTCAGGCAACCTCAACCAAGTTAAACATCATCACCAAAAGTAGTTAAGATATTTTCACCACTTTCACAATAGTGCCCAATGTATTTATGAGGAACGGGACATGGCAATTAATGTTCTTAGGTAGAGTGTATAACATTATAAGGAAGGGGACATAGTCATTAATGTTCATAGGTAGGGTGTATAACAATATGAGGAAGGGGACATAGCTATTAATGTTTATAGGTAGGGTGTATAACAATATGAGGAAGGGGACATAGCTATTCATGTTTATAGGTAGGGGGTATAACAGTATGAGGAATGGGACATAGCCAGTCAGCTGAGGCCGTAGAATAAGCTGACTGCATTTCTGCAGAGGGGTAAGACCCTGCCAATGAGTATCTTGGATATGACACTAAACCATCTGATGGTGAGGCTACAGATCTGGAGCTTTGGAAAATGTAGAAAACTCCTCCATTGACTTTATTCTTTGGTCCACCTGGAGTGGTAATTTCTGTTAGGGTCCCATCTATGGGTCAAATTATTATTGTTGTAATTGAGGACAACCTAAAAGCTCTCTTTTCAATAGCTACTACACCAAGGTGTAAGAGAATGTGCAATTCCTTTCCCTGGATTGCTACACTTACTCTTGATCCATACTTTATAATGCTGCGTGTTAAGCCAAGAAGCATCAAGTACCATTTTTTAAGTTTTTGGTATGACTCATCCTGGGATTGAACCCCAGTCTCCCAGACCATTGGTGAACACTCTATGCACTATGCCAATGAACTGTTTAATTATTGACTATACTTACAACTATTTAACTGTATGCAAAGGGTTAATGTTAAATTGAATTATTGGTGTTAGATAGCAATACTTGAAACCATTTAGCTGTTGGCTCATTTAAAAATATTACCAACAAACTATTGGTTTTCAAATCATAATATATATGTATAAATAGGAATTGGCATTAAATAGCCCAAAAGGTTTGATATGTCATAAAACAACCAAACAAACTTATAAACATCATCATCATCATACCGCGCTGGTAGCACGGATATCCCTGACCCTCTCTCACTACTCCTCCCTATCATTCATCGCTCTAGGTAGGTCTTCAGGACAACATCCCATATCCTCACATAGCTGCTGGATGTATGTTCGTGCTGGTCGTCCTGCTTTTGCACGGCCATGTGAGGGGGTCCATAAGAGTACATCACTTATGAGTTCGTCCCTGCTTCTCCAGCAGTGTCCTGCATGTCTGGCTCGTCTAACTTGAATAGTTTTCATGATAGGGGGTAGGTGGCCATACAGTTGGTGTCTTGTGGGGTGTCGCCGCCAGGACTTGTTTAAGATTGCACGTAGCATTCTTGTGTAATTGCCGTCTAGCTTCTTCTCCAGCCGTTTTGTTAGCGTCCATGTAGTGCAGCCATATAGCAGTATCGATGTGACCGCTGCCTGGAAGAAACTGCGTTTCATTTTATCGGTAAGGTCGGATTTCCAAATAATCGATAACCTATTGATAGCTGTCCATGCTTTCGCTAACCTTGTTTCGATGTCCTTTTCGGTTGATTCGACACTGCTTCCTAGGTAAGTGAATTTGTCTACTAGTTTAAGAGGGGTTCCTTCTAGAGTGGAGATGTCCTCCGTTTGGTTATAGCACATATATTCCGTTTTGTGTGCATTAACTTAGAGGCCTATGTTTGCTGCTGCTCGTTCCAAACTATGCAGTAGTGTTTCGGCTTGGTTAGGTGTATTTGCCAGTATCGCTATGTCATCGGCGTAGTCGGCGTCGGTAATTGTTGTTGCGGGGGTACCTTCTGCTACTTTTCTTCGTCAGTTCGAAGCCATTCTCTTTGATTTTGTCAATCGATGTTCTAAGTACGTAGTCTAGACAAATGATAAAGAGGTACGGAGCCAGCGTGTCCCCTTGTAGTACTCCTGCTACAATGTCGAAGTATTCTGTGTCTCCATCTGGTGATCGTACTTTTACTTTAGTGTTTCTATAGAGAATCGTTATTGCCGCTACGGTTTCTTTAGGTATGCCGTACGCTAGTAGGATTTGTTCCATCTTTCCTCTGTGAATGGAATTGAAAGCCTTGGTAAAGTCAACAAAAATTAATGTCGCGTGTACGTTTTTTGCCCGTACACCTTCAAGGATTCTACGGATGGTTAATATTTGTGAGGTCGTGGATCTATTTCTTCGGAAGCCATTTTGGTTTTTTCTAAGTATGTTGTCGATTTCAGCTTCTATGCGGTTTCGTAGTAGGGCATTGTAGATTTTGGCTGCTATGGATGTAAGTGTTATGCCTCGGTAGTTTTTGGCTAATCCAAGGTCCCCCTTTTTAGGGAAGGGGAGTATGCATCCTTTCATCCATCTATCTATCGGATTTTGATTGTATACTGCGTTGCAGTGTCAGAGCAGTAAGTCATCGAATTGTCTGGTCTTCCATACTTCCGGGGGAATTTCGTCCAGCCCTGCAGCTTTCCTATTTTTAATTTTTCTGAGAACCGAGTCGAGTTCTTCTTGTGTGAACGGTCCTAGTTTAATGTCTAATTGTTTGCTAATTATTCTGGTGATTGGTTCATGTGTTATTTTCGGTGGGTTTCCTAGTAAGTTTTCGAAGTGCTGTTTCCACAGTTTTATTCTTTCTTGTTGGTTTGCTGCTTTCAGTTTTGCTTTGGCTGTGTTCTTTCTTCTACTCACTTCGTTTATTGTTTGCCAGGCTATCCTAGATTGTCTATCTTCCACCGAGTCTCTAATCTTATCTATCTGATTTTGAATGTATTCTGTCTGTTCCTTTATATATACGCCTGCTAACTGATATTGTGCCGTTTTTAGTTTTAAGGCATTTGTGTTTGTTGGGTTTTTTCACTAGTTTTTTCACTAGTGAAAACAGCCTCCAAAAACTATCGAAAAAAAACTTATAAACATAAGCCCAAGTAAGTAAGGGTTATGCTATATTATAGGATTAATTTAGCACAGTAATAGTTAACAAAACACTTCTGACCTACTTATTATACACCTACCATGCCTTTTAGGTACAAAAAATTAACAAAAACCCAAATAGTACATCCACCCTGTTATCAGGGTAGATTTACACTGACTGTACCCCCAGCAGAGAAATAAGACACCCACTACAAAAAGTGTGGAAGGGTTCTGGGTATGACATTAAACTGATTGTGATTGTTAGACTCCAGGTCGAGAGATTTGGTGGGGATTGGAGTACCCCTTCATTGCCATTACTCCCAGGTCCACTTTGACCCAGAGTGGTACTACCTGTTAGGATTCCATTAACAGGTCAAATAGATCTGTTTAAAAATTATTCGTATTTGATTGGATTGTGTGCAAAAAAAAATTCTTAAGAAACGACATAGATGTGTAAGTATGAATATACAATGAATGCAATTCCCTAACTTCTAGGGGTAGTCCCTATGGCAGAGTGGCTAATGTACCAAACTGCAACCTTGGAGTAAGCAAGTTTAAATTCCAGTCAGGCTATTACATTCACTTTTGGACTAATACCCTTGAAAAAGGCATGAACCCCCTTATACCCTCAGCTATGGGTTAAATAGCACCATTACTGTTCTTTTACAAGGATGGCTTTAGCATTAAATAACCCACAAAGGTTGATATGCCAGAGAAACCAAACCAAACCAACTGCTAGACATAAAATGGTTGACATGCAATTAAAATCAATCAATCAATCAAAAAAACACTAAATTTAATTAACATGTCATTTACTTAGCTTTTGCTTAGCTTAGCAGGCACAAGGCCAGAAATATGGAGCACCCACTGAGAACTGAACTTTCTGAAAATGTTCTGCTAGCCTAGTTCTCTAACATCTACATCCTGCAAAATTTCCAAATGTTAGGATTTATAGATTAGATTAGATTAATCAAAACAAAATGCAAATTGGAAGAAAATGTTTTTATCAAACTGCGGTCAGATTAAAGGACTTGAAAATAAATAAATAAATCAATAAATAAAAGCCCACAGCAACTTTTGAGTGAATAATGGGACATCATCATCATCATCATCCTGTCGTGCCGCCAGCCCGGATATCCTTGACACTCTCTCGCCACTTCTCCCTATTGTTCATCGCCTCTGGCTGCTCTTCAGGGCTACATCCCATATCCTCACATAGCTGCTGAATGTATGTTCAAGCTGGTCGTCCTGCTTTTGCTTGGCCATATGTGGGGGTCAATAGGAGTGTATCACTTATGAGCTCGTCCCTACTTCTCCAGCAGTGTCCTGCATGTCTGGTTCATCTAGCTTGGATAGTTTTCATGATGGGAGGCAGGTAGCCATATAGTTGGTGCCTTACGGGGTGTTGCCGCCAGGACTTGTTCAATATTGCTCGCAGCATTCTTGTCTAATTGCCATCTAGCTTTTTCTCCAGCCATTTTGTTAGCATCCAAGTAGTGCATCCATACAGCAGTATCGACACGATCGGTGCCTGGAAGAAACTGCATTTCATTTTATTGGTCAGGTCTGATTTCCATATGATCATATATCATGCTGTTAACCTAAGACCAATATTCACTTCGAGGCTGGCCTTTAATTCTAAACAAGAACAAGCTGCCTATCTTTAAACAAAGTAATTTAATTTATAAATTTGTTTGACAATGCAATTCGACATATATAGGTATGACTTGTCAACGTCTCGAAGTGAGGGTTAGGCAGCATATACCTAGATCTCTTTTGTCAGGCCGATTAACATCAGGGCATTCTCAAGCAATGGATTCGGCAATTAGTGAGCATTTGCTCACTATAAATAGTTGCAGAACTCATTATGAAGATGATTGTTTTTCAGTCCTGCATAGAGCAAGAGATAAATCCCATCTTAAATTTCTAGAGGCGATTTATATTTCTATGAATTGCCCCTCTCTATGCTGGCAGTCAAACAATCATATTCTTAATATATTTGGGGAACTCCTGGATACAGGGGTTACTTTGTTTTGTTTTTATTTTTCACCCTCTATCTGGCCATCCTTATTATATATATATATATATATATATATATATATATATACCCTGTTTTTATTGAATCTCTGATGTTTAATACTTGAAAAGAGCCAGACAAAAAGGTCCTTCGTTGTTTTGTTATTTTATTTAGTTCTCCAACTGTAATTACCAATGGTGTCTTTGTCTATGATAATATATATATATATATATATATATATATATATATATAAAAATGTAAAAAAATTTTTTCTTTTTTGTTGGTCCAAAGAGAGAAAAAAGAAAATATTTCAAAAGGAATAGGTCCACAAAAAGATTTACATCCTTTTAAAATTTATTTAGTTAGTTCTTACGTCCCTCCAGCCAATGGCTTTCTTCAGAACTTTTAATGTTTTTCAGGTGTGGTGTTCAATTCATATAGATGGTCGGTTGGTTGTTTTGTTTTACAGCATATCAACCCTTTTCGGACCATTTAACACCAAATCAAGTCGTCTTAACAGGATAAAGGGTAGTGAAATGTTCTGCATGAAGAGATTAGAATATATGTTCAGGACATTGTTGCCGCCAGGACTTGTTCAATGTTGCTCGCAGCATTCTTGTCTAATTGCCATCTAGCTTTTTCTCCAGCCATTTTGTTAGCATCCAAGTAGTGCATCCATACAGCAGTATCGACACGATCGGTGCCTGGAAGAAACTGCATTTCATTTTATTGGTCAGGTCTGATTTCCATATGATCGATACCTTATCGATAGCTGTCCATGCCTTCATTAGCCGCATGTCAAAGTCTTTTTCGGTTGATGAGACACTGCTTCCTAGGTAGGTGAATTTGTCTACCAGTTTCAGAGAGGTTCCGTCTAGTGTGGAAATGTCGCCTGTTTGATTAAAGCACATATATTCAGTTTTGTGTGCATTGACATGGAGGCCAATGCCTGCGGCGGCTCATTCCAAACTATGCAGTAGTGTTTCAGCTTGGTTGGGTGTATTTGCCAGTATTGCTATGTCATCAGCGGAGTCAGCATCGGTAATTGTTTTTGTGGGGTACCTTCTGCTTCTTTTCTTTGTCAGCTTGAAGCCGTTTTCTCTGATTTTGTCGATCGATGCTCCAAGCACGTAGTCTAGACAGAATATTCTAAATTCTTTTAATCTCATGAGTAATTCATATATAATAAAGGAGTAATTCATATATACTAAAGGGTCATTCAGTATATAAGGTGAAATATTGTCTAAGGATTTGGTAAGAGAAAGCACTGTTTATAACTGTCCCTTTTTCAAGGAAATCAATAGTGATGGGCCCTTTCATGACTCAGAAGACTTTCTACTGACCTGACTCTACTAACGCCAAAGACCCTTGCTTATGACAGACATAAAAACTGACTCTTTCATCCCCATCAAAAAATCCTTCTCTTTCTGTTTTATTATCTATTTAAAAATATGTCACCCATCCTAATTCCTTAAGCTATCCTTCTAAAATTAATATACATACATACATCCATGATCACACACTCCCAAACAGATCTGCTCATACACATACAAGGTTCATTCAATAAATAAGGTCAAATATTGCCTAAATGTTTGGCAACAGAAATACCTTTTTGAAGAAAATCAATAGTGATGAGTCCTATCATGTCCCAGAAGACTGTCAGCATGACCTTCTTTATTGACTGCTGCACCCAGAACTATTCTTTACTAAAGAGTCATTATATTTCCACTCGTCGACTGTCTTTTCTACTCAGCCTTGTAGTGTCACACCCATGATCAGCCCATTTGTTAACATTTCTTGACTAAAATATGCTTCTTTGTAAAATTCCATATAAAATCACATGGTTTGTACTTCTCAGCTACCAAAAACTTCCGATTTAATTTACAAAACCTAATGAAACAGAATGGCATTATATGTACTTTTCGAAAATAAAAACACTTTTTTGTTTCTTTACTTTTATCAAACCTACAAATGTGTCAGATCACTTTGCCTGACCCTGTATATATATATACACACACACACACACACACAAGGGTGAATCAAAAGTTACACTGCATATTTCATATGACCAAAACAGTTCAAACCATTGTAGGTATCAACTGTGGTAGGTAGAAACATAATAGTTTGTGCTCCGACACATTATGCCTTGTTTTTATTTCATGCGATTTGAAAACTGCACAGATGAACGTACAATGTAGTCTAATTCAGGAAGTTATGCTTTATCATATTTACCAACCCTCTGCTCAGGCAGGATATGACACAAGGTCAAGATATTTTGCTGAGGTTGCAAAAACCTCAACAATCAAGCAAGATCAGAAAAGCCTCAAACCATAGATTCCAAGGCTGCACTCTAAGCCCTAGAGACAAATCCAGCAAGCAACACTTGGAGAGTATCAGGCAAGCTTGGCATCTCAGTCCATGTGTTGCATCAACTTCACAACATCAGCAAAAGCAACCAGAGCTGCTGAATTGTATCTCATGTTACAAAATAATTGCAAAACTTTTGACTCACTCAATTATATATATATATATATATTTACCAACCCCTCCGCTCGGGCAGGATGTGACACAAGGTCAATTTTTAAGCGGAGTTTCACAGGTTTGAATTCAGAGTTTTCCTTCTCCTAGACTAGTTGCCTCACCAAGGCTGAAGAACCTAGTCTGCCCTACTATTATCCATAGCTAAAGGGAGAATAATTGGATTTATACCTTTCCCAAGGGTATTAGTGCTATGTGAAATGCAATCAGTCTTGTCCAGGATTATGTATATATGTAGAAAAAGAGAGAGAGAGACGGGTCGGAGTAAGATAGTGTTTGTTTTTCGAAGGAGATTTTCTAGACGTTCAATACACTTATCAACCGGTATATTAGTATTTAGGGATTTGATGTCAAGACAAGTGAAGGATTTGTTTTTCATATTAATGTTAATTATTTTGTTAAAGTGGGAGCTAGAATTATTGATATGTGCATCGCTGATAGTACCCAACAATAGGGATAATGTTTTAGCTAAAAACTTTGTGATATATATATATATATATATATACACGTCTATGTGCATAAAATGCAGATTTTAATTAATTTAGCGACAGTGGGTAATTGAAGGCCAAAACCATACTTGGAGAAAGACAGCAGAATAACATAGGAAGGTTGATATACCATTAAGCAAAAAAACAAAAAACAAATCAATAGCCTAAACACACATAGGAAGCGATTCTTTTCTTAGATTATTGTTGCTATTGGTTGGTTGTTTGGGTTTTATGGCAAATCATCAACCTTGGTAGGTTATTTAACGCTAAATCCATTTTTATGCAAATAGTCACTTCTATTTCAAACAATTCAGCTTAGCATGAGTACACAGTTTAATTGTCAATAAGTACAGTTTATGAAAATAGTTCTATTTCAAACAATTCAGTTTAAGATAAGTATGCAGTTCAAATGTAGGCATAGTTTAATTGTGAAAAACATTTCCATTTCAAGCTATTCAGTTTAGTCAAACAGTTCTAATTCTGCTAATTCAGTTTAGTATAAGTACAAATTTTGTTTACACACAGTTAAATGTCAAAACAGTTCTATATTAAACAAATCAGTTTAGTGTAAGTACAGTTTCAATGTCAAAAACAGTTCCTTTTCAAATAATTCAGTTTAGAATAAGCACACAGTTTAAATGTAAGTATGGTTTAATTGTCAAAAACATTTCTATTTCAAACTATTCAGCTGAGTCAAGCAATTCAGTTTAGCATAAGTATGCCGTTAGTTCTATCTAACCCATAGATAGGGCCCTATCAGGCGCTACCATTACAGGCCAGAGTGGATCTGGGAGCAATGGCAATGAAGGGGTACTCCACATTCCCCAAACCCCCAGCATCACTGGAACCTCACCATCAGATTGTTTAGTGTCATATGCAGGACACTCATTGGGGGGGGGGCTCTTACCCCTCTGCAGAAGTGCAGTCAGTGTATTGTACAGGCCCAGCCGACTGGGCAAAGATTATTGTTGTCAAAGCTCTTTTAGTTAAAATGAAAAGTTATAATTTTCTAAATAGAAAATTCTCAGAAATACAAAAAATAATACATAATTTCTAAAAATTTTCTTTTTAGAAAATTATAACTTTTTGCAACAGCTAAGGGAATTTTGAAAACAATTATCATCAACATCATGTCATGCTATCAGCACGGATATCCCTGACCCTCTCTCGCCACCCATCCATATCGTTCATTGCTTCCGGCAGGTCCTCAGGGCTACATCCCATACAGAGCTGCTGTATGTAGGTTCAAGCTGGTCGTCCTGCCTTTGCACGTCCATGTGAAGGGGTTCACAGGAGTACATAACTTATGAGCTCGTCCCTACTTCTCCAGCAGTGTCCTGCATGTCTGGTTTGTCTGATTTTGATAGTTTTCGTGATGGGTGGTAGGTGACCGTACAGCTGCTGCTTTGTGGGGTGCTGCCTCCAGGACTTGTTCAATATCGCTCACAGCATTCTTGAGTAGTTGCCGTCAAGCTTTTTCTCCATACATTTAATTAACATCCATGTAGTGCATCCATAGAGTAGTATCAGCACGACTGCTGCTTGGAAGAAACTGCACTTCATTTTATCAGTCAGATCTGACTTCCATATGACCGATAGCCTATCAATAGCTGTCCATGCCTTTGCTACTCATAATCAAGGAAAATAATCACTTCCTATGTGTGTCTCAGCTATTGAAGTTTCATTTCTGGTGATAATTTTTTTTTATACTGTATATGTGATAGAATTGTCTGCAATGCAGAAAAATGAGGAAGTTGGCAACAAGATGACTCAGAGCTTTTACGTTGGTCTTCTCCAATTACTTTTCTTGTTTGCACCCTCCAGTCAGATAAGAAAAGAAAAAAATTGATCATGGCCACTTTTAGTTTGAATGTGACACTAGTGGAAAGGTCAATTTGAAAAAACACTGACAATGGGTTTTAAGTTTAAAATCTTTTCAAAATCCCCAGAATCAATCAATCAATCATTCTCTCTCTCTCTCTCTCTCTCTCTCTCTCTCTCTCTCTCTCTCTTTTGTTACCTAGTAACAGTATCAAATGCCGCAATTTTAATCTGTATAAGAAATTTTGATAAGAAGTTTTAGATGTAAATAGGAAACCAACTAGGTTTCATTTTTGGTTATTCTGACTTGCTGATAAATTCACTTATAACAGGGATATATATATATATATATGTATGTGTGTGTGTGTATTTAGGCAGCATTTCCTCCTTGGGGTATATCTGATTAAATATTAGACAATCTTTGTCTATATTTTGTTTTGATCCTTTCAAATCAGTGTATAGTTGTTTTGATATCCAACTAGTGCCCGTAGTGAAATGGTTATCATCGTAGGAAATGGACACGGCGACACGAGTTCAAATCCTGGACAAGACTGATTGCATTTCACATTGCACTAATACCCTTGGGAAAGGTATGAATCCAATTATTCTCCCTTCAGCTATGGGTAAATAGTAGGGCAGACTAGGTTCTTCAGCCTTGGTGAGGCAACTAGTCTAGGAGAAGGAAAACTCTGAATTCAAACCTGTTAAACTCCGCTTAAAAATTGACCTTGTGTCATATCCTGCCCAAGCGGTGGTGTTGGTAAATATGATATCCAACTGGAATTGGTTAACAAATTTTCTGTATTTAACTGGTTCCCAAGTACTTTTGTGCCCCTCTCGGGCCATCATCAGGGGGCATGTACATTGCAAAAGTATAATACAGTATTTTATTTATATTGGTGTAATCTTTTTTTTTGCTTTTTTATTTCTATATATGGCAACAATAGCTAAAGATGTTTAAGTATATTCAGACTGGTTTTAAAATTAATTTTGTTGAGGTTAGGACATTTGTTTCTAATATTGTTATAATGTGTATTTCATTAAACAAAAAAATAAGAAGCAGTTTTCTTGGTGTTAATAAATCAAGCACAGAACAGCAGTCAGGTTGTATTTGATAAACGGTGTCCATCAAAATCCAGTTCACTGATCTTAATTGTAGTCAAACACTTAAAAAAGTGCACAGAATCGCCTCGTCAGTGATGTTCTTGGGGTCCTTACAAGTTTCGGGTCTTCCAACATCATACTTGCTCTCCCAAGTGACCCTACCGAAACTTTTGTTCCAGCCGGCGATCCTGCAGTAAAAATACACCCAGCATGCAAAAACACACAGTACACACAAAAGAAAAAATTAAATGCTACTGCTAATGAGTTTTTAAAATGGTATTGGCCAATGAGAAACGACCTACGTCACTTCCCTCGGAGTCACGGCGAATTATAAAGGTAAACATACTGCAAACTGTCTTTATTCTATATCTTGTATGAGTGCACTCACTTGCACTGAGCCAGGTTTGGATTAAGGTAACAGGTAATATCCTTCTGACAAGTGAGACTTGGAAAAAATAAATAAATAAATTAAAAAAAAAAAATATAAATAAATAAATAAATAAATAAACATATATATATATATATATATATATATATATATATATATATATATATATATATACACACACACATGTACATACACACACATATTTATTAACTATGGAGAAGCAAGGACGAGCTCATAAGTGATGTACTCCTATGGACCCCCACATATGACCGTGCAAAAGCAAGACGACCAGCTCGAACCTACATACAGCAACTATGTGAGGACACAGGATGTAACCCTGAAGACCTGCCGGAGGTGATGAGTGATAGGGAGAAGTGGTGAGAGAGGGTCAGGGATATCCGTGCTGGCGGCACGACATGATGATGATGATGATATACATATTGGAATAACACATTTCAATACAATGGGAGATACAGGTTTACCTCCACAACATCTCCCCTTGAGCTAATTTTCCCTCCGAAATTACTTAATATCTTTTCCTTTTATGATCCAGACTAAAAGGTTCCACTTTCTTCCTTTTCCTTTGGCTGGTTCGCCTTTCAATTATGAGAATTGGTGGAACGGGTATATCGAGCATGTCATAAAGCACCTCCATTGGAACTTCCAGATCTTCAATGACATTCTCAGTGCATTCAGGGTCTCAACTGATTTATATGTCTTTACTGTTCATATATCTAACCCTTTAACATATACATCATCCCCCCCAACTCTTTTATTTATTACAGCCTCTTCCCAGAATTCCTTTGCACGACAATACATTTAAAAAAAAACATCTTGTCTCTGGGCCTGAAATACTTGGGAGTATATTTTGTGTTTTTAAAATTTTTGTTATTTAAGCAAATTTTTTTTTTTTTTCGAACCAGCAAAAGTCTGTCAAACACAGATCAAATTTTCCAGGAAAATATCAATTCAGCAGGTGATTTACCCAAGATTGTGTTTGGATTGGGTCTAATTCTATATAGACTCAAGAACTGTTGAATACTACTTTCTCGGCCATTATTTTTCTTTAAAACCCTACAAACCTCTTGGCTTGTCCATTTGACTTTGGATGGTATGAAGGGATACTTCAACTGACAATGATCTACAAAAATTTCTAAATGCACTTCCCATAAACTAGGTTCTATTATCACTGACAATTTTTTTCTGGGATGCCAAAACAAGAAAACAACACTTTTAATGCATGGATTGTGGTAGTTGCAGTGGATCTCTAATACTTCAAAATTTCAGGCCATTTTGTGTAACTGTCCATCACTACCAGATATACAATCAATTCAGAGTTCCAGCATAGTCTATATGTATTCTAGACCAGGGAATGTCATAAAAAGGATTTGGCATTAAATAACCTACAATGCTTGATATGCCATAAAACCCAACCAAACCAAATCATATATATTAAATATATATGTATAAAGAGGATTTGGCATTAAATAACCTACAATCGTTGATATGCCATAAAACCCAACTAAACCAAATCATATATATTTAATATATATGTATAAAGAGGATTCAGCATTAAATAACCTACAATGCTTGATATGCCATAAAACCAAACCAAACCAAATCCTATATATTTAATATATATGTATAAAGAGGATTCGGCATTAAATAACCTACAATACATGATATGCCATAAAACCCAACTAAACCAAATCATATATATTTAATGTATAAAGTGAATTTGGCATTAAATAACCTACAATGCTTGATATGCCATAAAACCTAATCAAACCAAATCATATATATTAAATATATATGTATAAAGAGGATTTGTTAGTAAATAACCTACAATGGTTGATATGCCGTAAAACCTAACCTAACCAAATCATATATATTTAATATATATGTATAAAGAGGATTCGGCATTAAATAACCTACAATACTTGATATGCCATAAAACCCAACTAAACCAAATCATATATATTTAATCAAACCAATCAAATTGTAACACATACATGTGCATAGTTGTTGGTTGAATATAGTTTCCTTGTACAGATTAACAAGAATATATTTTATTGCTTGAACAAGCTTAATAGAATAAATACAAGAATGACATGAGATGCAAAATGAATAAATAGTGTGTGTGAAGAAATATCTTAAGCATAGGTACATGTAAAAGAGATGGAAATTTTGGGTAAGGACATACACATTTAATAAGTGTATTGTTATATGGTGTTATATTCAATGTGACACAAGGTTTGTTTGGGGTGAAAATAACCCCAGTACTGGATGACAGAATCTAGTCTGTTCAAAGCATTCTGCACATGGGAAAAGAGTGCTAAAATTTATATGTTGTCTTGACAACACCACCTAGTAGCCATTAGTAGAATTCTTTGACAAACAAGGGAGGTAATGATTTTTGTCTTTCATAGAGCTGGACTGCTGCTGCGGTTGCTATTATGTATGAGTTAAAAAACTACAAATGTATATGCAGGAATACATTATTGAGGATTTGGGTACCTCTGGTGATGCAATGGTTAGCAAGCTAGACTAACAAACTTTCACAAGTGAGTTCTAGTCTCATTGGGTGCCCCATTCATTTGACCTTGTGCCACATCAAAGCAAAACTGCTTCGTAAATTACTTTGGGGTTTTTTCGCTGATTGTTCAGCGGACACTCTGGCCAGACGGTCAATGCTCCATGGCAGACTTGAGGCTGAAAGGCCCCTAGCTTCAGGTGGGCCACCTTTGGGTGGGTGAGCTGCATCACTGACACCTTAGTTCCTCTTGTATAGTACTGGACCTTGCTGTCCAGTTTAAACTATAATCAGGCATACATGCCGGGACCCAGATTTGGGTCCAAGTCCAGCAGGGCTCGTCAAGCCCACATTGCACTAAGTGGGCTGATGACCAGCATAGTCCAGCAGGGCTCGAACCTTGGTTCATGTCCGACCTTCCCTTCCTTAAACTCCCACTATAATCGACCTTTGGGTCATTGACCTTGTGTCAAGTCCTGCCTGGTCAGAGACAGTTATGAGTTTGAGTCTCATTAGAAGCCCCATTCATTCAGCCCTGTGCCACATCCAAGCAAAATAAAGCTTAGGAAATCACTACACGATTGGTATTTTTTATCTCTTAATAGCAATTTTTATTGGTTGATTTTAACAGCCTGTCAATCAATCTACAGTTATTTCTTGTTGGTTTCAGAAGTCTAGTCAAAGTGGAATCAACCTATTAGGCGGTAATCAACTTACTTAACTTGCAAAATGAATTGATGGACATTCACCGATCAGACATCAGCAAAATGCTGCTCCCTTCCACTTTAAACTTAGTCTCTTTTATGTTCATTAAATCTCACCACTTCACATGGGCTTATCACGTTCTCCTCCATAAAACAAGTCACACTTCTTGTGTCCTTTTCTTCTTCTGGTTTCCGCGTACCGGTATCAGAGAGAGCACACCTTCTGTTTCTTTGAGGTAAGATTGTTTGTGGTATTACTACTACACTCCCCCCCCCGATCCTATGATCACACATGAAACATTCAGGAGGTGATCTTTTGCACCATGTGCTTCTTTGCGGCAGTACAGTTACTAGGTCTTCATTAGAAGTGTTATTGGAAGAGGCATCACCTGCATTTGTGCTGGATGCCTGTTCACACGGTCTCTCTCTAATGGTTACAAATCTCTCACTCGCATTCTCTGAAGCCATGTCAGAACAGACCGTCGGCTGGCCTGGTCCCACTATGGGTCACAGATCTTCCACATGGCGTGGCATTCCATCAACCGTTATGTTCTGTGCACTGGTAATTCCGGTCACACGTCCCACTTTATATTTTGTGGTACATCATCCATGTGAAGTCTTTACCCACACTCGGTCACCCGGTTTGAAGACAGCCTACTGTTGATTGTGTGTCAGCGCCTATGTTCCATGAATTCCTTTCAGCTGTATGCAGTACCAATAGACCATATTGGTTGGTGCTGTAGCAGAGGACACATCGTCCTTTGGCGTGACATTGTACCAGTATACTGCTTCCGGTATAGTACACCATTTTCTTGCGGTGATCCTTTTTACAGTTCTGTGACATCACTCGATAATGCCATTACCAGAGGGGACGTATGCACAGCAGAATCAAACTCAGACTCCCCACTCACCTAGGAAGGTTTTAAACAGGCTGCTCCGAAAGGCAGTGTCATTATCTGTCGGAATCTCTGTCAGCAGGCCCCACTCATAGAAGAGCACCTTCAGCTAGTTGATTACACTTGTCGCATCTTGTCAAGGAAGATGACACCAGATGGCAAACCGAGCGGGGCTGCAGTCGATCACCGTCAAAAAATGGGCCCCATTACAATGGGTAATATCCATCGCTACCCAGTGCCACATTGAGACCAAGCCCCATGTCAGGTCAGGCAATACCTTCATCCCTTAAATCGTACAGTTTGATAGGACCACAGTGATTGGTGCACATGTACTTGAAGGTATGCCTTCTGATACATTCGATCCTGCTCACCACCATTCTCTCAACTTTTTGGTGCATATGTCTGCACGAGCCATAAATGGATCCATATGATCATTTAACTCCCAATAGTTGAGCACCGGCCTTACCTTTTGTTTATCCTGCTGGATGACTGCGTTAATGGGATCATACCCTTCGGGGGCCCTTAATTTATCTTCTTCCACTCACAACGGATAAGGAGCAGCCGGAATCCACCAACACTACCCGATCCATTCCATTGACTTTCACCTTCATTACAAGAAGCACTTCTTCTAGTTTATGTGGGGAGAGAGTAGTGCCAGCCTCTCGCTCCTTACCTCGTTTTCCGGACACCTCAATGTGACATGTCCTTGTTGCTGGCACTGATAACAGCGTATCTCCAGGAGCGCTCTTCGTGATTTGCCCCGGGCTGCTGGCAGTCTCAGGCAAAGTGATTGGAACCTTCACACTTGTAGCACTGTACTGTGACTACATTCTGTTTGTCGGGGGTTGAAGGTCGGCCCACAGGCACACAAGGAAGAACTCAGGGTTGCCCGGCTGCCGCAACAACAGGCTGATCAACCTCTACCTCTTTCGTCATGAGAGCTCAAGCCCTTACAAGAATCTGTTCTAGGGTCATGTGCTCCATCCTAGAGGCCCCACGCAATTGTTGTCTAACCGGACCGGGGAGTCCTGACAAAAAAGCACAACTGAGCCATCGGTCAGAGGTGTTTTCTTCAATTAGACGTGCCAGGTTCTGTAGGTCACCCAAATATTCGTTCACAGTTTCCCCAGGACACAAACAATACAAGACAAATGTGTCAAATGTTACAAAAGGGTCCGACACAAAAGCCACAAGGAGGACTTGTTTTACCTGCTGTGAATCCTTCCTCTCGTCATGGGTTAACCATCGGTATACTGACAGAGCCCCACCTCTCAGCCTGAGTGGTAGAACACGTTCAACGTTGTCAACACCACACATTTCGCACACCAGCTCCACCTGTTCCAATCATTTGGACACTGTTTGGTTGGATGAGATGCCATGAAATTTGGGAATCAACCGAATGTCAAACACTTTGCCTGCCATTTGCATCTGGTTACACATATGCCGAAATAGCTTCTTATTGGTTTCAGAAGTCTAGTCGACCTATTTTTATCTCTTAATAGCAATTTTTATTGGTTGATTTTAACAGCCTGTCAATCAATCTACAGTTATTTCTTGTTGGTTTCAGAAGTCTAGTCAAAGTGGAATCAACCTATTAGGCGGTAATCAACTTACTTAACTTGCAAAATGAATTGATGGACATTCACCGATCAGACATCAGCAAAATGCTGCTCCCTTCCACTTTAAACTTAGTCTCTTTTATGTTCATTAAATCTCACCACTTCACATGGGCTTATCACGTTCTCCTCCATAAAACAAGTCACACTTCTTGTGTCCTTTTCTTCTTCTGGTTTCCGCATTCCGGTATCAGAGAGAGCACACCTGTTTCTTCGAGGTAAGATTGTTTGTGCCATTACTACTACATTATTTTATGCCTAAACGTTAGGGAATCATATTCACTGTAGGTTCATATTTCCAAGCACAAAACTAAATAATGTCAATGAGTGTAAAAGTGTTGAGAGGGAATCAAACTTTGGATTAAATGAACCTACTAGAAACAAACTGAAAGCAAAACATTTTCTTAACAATACTTTTTTAAGACTTTTTTTTTTAACTAAGTCATTCATTATGAGATTATTTGTGTGTAAGTCAGCTTAAAATTAACATTTAGTACACGCGAGTCGGATGAAATGTTTTACTGTTTAGCGTTTATACAATAAGAGGTGGGGTGTATATTGTGTTCCATAAAGATAGACAAACACCCCTAATTAATCAGTGATCTGTGTCCATCGCATTCGGTGGGGGGGGAGAAAGAAAAAAAAAAAAAAAAAAAAAAACACGCATGCGTGCTCATGAGAGAAATAAGCAATTTCTAAAATTGAATTGTTATATATATTTTTCACAGTGTTTAAAGGGTTTCCTAAAAAAAAAGTGTGATGTTGTTTTTTTAAATTCAAAATCAAGATATTTTACCTCCATGACATATATAGTTATTAAATTATTATGGAATAATCGTAGTTATATTTGAAAAGAGGAATTTTATAAGAAAAATGCCATTTAAGTCGGTAAAGGTATTTTTAAAAAAGAATGAACAAAAGAAAAAAAAAAAAACAACTATGAAGATTGAAGAGGAAATATTTTTTCAAGAAAGTTATACCCTTGTTCCAAGTGTTTAAAGCTGGTCCAAAATAAAAGGTATGTAATTTTTTTTTTTAATCGAAACATTATTAAAAGGTATTTAGAAAATAAAAAAAAGCCAACTATGATGATTAAAGAGGAAATAATTTTGAAATTGTAATTAATTAATCAAGACTAAGTGTGGATGATCATTAACAAATTAATAGAGAAGATTAAATTAGAACTTTTTTTTTTTTTTAATTTTGTGACATAAGCAACAACCTAAAAAAAAAATTTTTAAAACGTAAAATGAACGTTTCTCCAATTATTTACAAACAAAAAAATTTTTTTTTTCCTAAATTAAAAAAAAATAAACTTCCTGCAAAATTGGGCACTTCGGATGGATGTAAAGCCAAATAATTTACGAGCGAGCAATGCTATCTGACAATTGTGAATTCGATTCTCACTGGGTGCCCAATACTTTTGACTTTGTGACACGCTGAATTGCGTAACAATAATAAACAACGACATTTTTTTTTTGCTAAGAACAATCTCACATGATTGACGACCTTTTCACTTAATGGGAAAGAAACCTTTTAAAAACTTTAAACCCCCCCCCCTTAAACTTTTGGTCGCACTTTTAGTGAAAGTCCTTTTTTCTCTTTTTTTTTCCTTAAATGTTTCGTTCATAGATGTGGGGAATCTAGGTAAAAAAAAAAAAAAAAAATTTTTAAGTCACTGGAAAGAAATTTTTAAAAATAAAGGTAATCTGAAGCCGAAAACTTTAAGATTTCATTTTTTCTGATGCAGATGTCATTGGGGAACGAGAAAAATAAATAAGGTCTAAAAAGGTCGGGTTGTCCTTACCGCGCTTGTAACCTGGACTATAAGTTTTTATTTTTTAAAAAATTTGTATAAAAGAAATGTTTTTTTTGGGGGGGGGCATATCCTGAACTAGAAATGTTTAATCGATAAATTCCTTAAATTTCACTCGAATTAAAAACATTTTTCGCTACAAAACTTAACCCTAACATGCCACCATAAATTGAGACCTTTTTTTTTTCCTTGCTGAAATTGTGACTTTGTTACCGGCTACGAATGAGAGAAGTTACAAGTTCCTTTCAAAAAAATGAAGATTAATTTTGACAAATAAATATATAAATGCATGTTTTAAAAAAATGGTAGACACGAAAAATTGAACCCAAGTTGCAGTTTTAATTACGTGCCATTTCCTTTTTCATTTTCTTCCACTTTTGTGCCATTTTGACTGAACATCAACATCCATGATACGTGTAATGTCTACAAATTTATTTGCTAAAATATTTATTTGATGTGACACGTAAATAAATGAGAAGTGGACAATAAATACATTTTTTTCAATAAAAACCTGTCATGAGTCATGACTAAATGTTTGGTCGTTATGGCTTAAAACTAGTCGAAATTTCATCATGTTGGAAGAAAATGAAAATGTTTAGTTTTTAAAGTAAATAAATGAAACCTTTATAAACCAAGTCAGTCATTATTCTTAGTTTTCAATTGTGGCCAGTAGAACTTTTTTTTAATATTTAATCAAATGTAGACAATACTTAGTAAGAAAGAAATTTTAAAGATCTTTGAAACTATTGAATAATTACAAATATATCAACAAAAATAAAAACAATTCGAATATCCCTTTTAATTTTTATTGTGATGTGTCTTGGTAGAAGATAAAAATTAAATCAAAACGAAGTGAACAAATTTTTTAATTTTAAAATCTATTTGTTTTTTGTTTTTAAACCAAAGGACTAGCTTTTTCGTTTCAATACATTAAAAATAAAATCTTTGATAAATTTTTATCCTTTAAGCCATGGGTTAAAGGGTAAAGATTTACCAAAATCTCGATGGGTTAAAAAGGAAAAACCCATGGGTAAAAATTTAACACTTTTAACCCATGGGTTAAAGGGTAAATTTGCGGTAAGCAAATTTCAATTTTTAAGTGAAAATGTGAATAAATTATCGATAAATCAAATAAAAACGTTGCTAACCAAATTTAGTTTACATCATCTAAGTTTTTTATTATTTATTTTTTGTAGTTTTGCAAGAATTTGGAGGAAAAGATTCCTGACGATTGTACGTTTGTTTTTAAACTTATCTAAAGTTCCGAGATGAGATCGTGGAATGTTTTATATTTGATATTATTATTGTTATAATAATTATCACTTGTGCCAGTAATTGTGGGAGTCCTCTGTATGATCAAGAATAAGACAAATACATCAACAAGATACCTGGTAGTCTTAGCCTATATGAAATACAATAAAAATGCACTTTGCGGGACGGGACTGCTCATCCATTGAGGACTGTAATGTCAATCTGACTGGAAAATATCAACCAAAAGAGGCAGCAAAAAGGAAATACATATAGTAATTTACTAAACATTTTTCTTAGATGTGGCACAAGGCCGAGTGAATGGGTCACTCAGTGAGAATCAAACTCATTCGTGAAGGTTTGCAAGTCTCGTTTGCCAACCACATAACCACTACATTTCCTCGCCCTAGGTTTTGGGTAAAAACCAAGTGAAGGATTGTAATAAAAATAAAACTGAAAATTTTTAAAAAATTAAAATAATAATAATCGGTTAGAATAGTCAGACGAATCCTGAAGACCTGTTTTGTTTGGTTTCTTTGTTTAATGGCATATCAACCTTCGTGGGTTATTTAATGGTAAAGCCATCCTTGTAGAAGGACAGTAGTGGTACTATTTAATCCGGGGGGGGGAGGATAAGGAGGTTCATAACTTTCCCCAAGGATATTAATGCAAAAGTGAACCTAGTGCAGCGACCGTAGTTCGAACTTGCTTACTACGATGCCGTAGTCCATCATGTTAACCACTGCGTCACATGAACTCCAACTGTGAAGACTTGCTGTCACTCAGTCTCCAACGAAAGACTCGTTAAAATTGGTATGAAAAATGATGTTAATAATAATTATTACAATTAGTCAGAATATTGAGAATCCTTGAGATCTGAGGGACTTGTTACTCAGACTTCCAGTGAAAGATCAATTAAAATTGGGGTTAATAAAAATATGACGAAGCAGCCACAAACTAATAAACAATACATCGAAATAAATATTTTTTTACCAATGTTACGGCTTTTTTTTTTTCTTTAATCAGTATGTCTGATTTTACTTTCATAGGAAAAGTTTGCAAATATATCAGGTGATAATAACGAAAAACACCAACGTGTCTACTTTTTGTTTTGTTTTATTTGGGGGGGGGGTCATCTCAACGACAATCATAAGGAAGAAATGAAAAATAAAATAGTTTAAATGTTTAAGTTGATATAGAAAATAAAAACAATCAGAATAGAAACTTTTTCGATGATTTCCAAAGTTTTTTTTTTTTGTTGTTTTTTTTTATTTTTATCTTATCTTATTTATAAATAAATTTACTCAAAAATGAATAAGATAAAACTTTAAAAGTTTAGTTATTAAGATCGATCACATGAAATGGAAAAACTAAAAAAAAAACATTAATGAAAGATCTGAACAGGTGTGGGAAAAAAAGTTACGTAAAATGAAAGAAGAATTAATGTTTACCCGGTATTAATATTTTTAAAATTGTTTTAATTCTGTTCCTGGTGTGTTCTAATAAGTTATTCTTTCCCCCAGCCATGCATATATTTCTTATATATATATATATATATATATATATATATATATATATATATATATATATATATTGGAGAAAGCGATAACAACAACTTGTTCGGTAATAAGTTAATTTTAAGATTTTGGTGTGTTTGTTCTAAGCATTTATTGGTCCCCACCTCGAACGTATAATTTTATTATAATTTATACAGAATCAATATTTCGTCAATTGAAAGGACACAAAAACTAGTGAAAGGGGTTAAAGGATAATAATCCATTTAAAAATAAGTAAAATCTTCATGAAAATGTAAATAAACTATAAATAAATAAAAGATGTCAATCAATCTAAATCCTCTTAAAATTTATAAGATTTTCTTTTCGTTCTCGTTTTCCAAAAATCTATAAGAAAAAAAAAAACTTAATTCTGATTCTGTTATATTCTAATCTAATGACTTATTTTTATCTACTCCCAACAACCTAATAATCTGTCCATATATATATCTATATATATATATATATATATATATATATATATCGTTCAATGAAAAGGGACAAAAACTAGTGAAATGGTTAGGGGGGGATAAAAGAATCCGTTAATAAAAGTATTATAAAACCTCGCAGACAGGAATTAAAAAGCAAATGAGATTTCACTTGTATCGAATTACTAAAGTTACGTAAATATATATTAAAAGAAAAATGTCATATTGACTGGATTTCAAGTTAAAAGCAAAATAAAAACTTTAAGATGAAAGGCAAAGCAACATGGCGTAAATACAATAATGAGGAAAAATCTAAATATTTTACATAAATAAAAATCATCTTGTCAAGCAGGATTTATTCACAGTTTTTATGATTAAAAACGAAATTATTCATATACTTTTTATTGTTCACGGAAAAAGCATAAAAAATGTTTTGATACTTTCGTTTACAAACATCGCCAGCGGGCTTTGACTTGTTGAGTAAGACAAGTTATACCTAAAAAGATGATAACCAGAAATATAATATATATATATATATATATATATATATATATATATATATATATATATATATATATAGCTTTTGGCGCAAACAAGTTTACAAAGCAAGTGTCTAGTAAAGAAATAAACAAATAGAAACTTTTTAAAATAAAACTTTGGTCATAAAAAGAGGGATGAATTTATAATAATTTCCTCTCATAAATTGAACCCCTTTATGCTTTGTTATAAGTATTGAAACTAAATTTCCAAGTTTTGGTTTTGAGAGTTTTCGTACTTATTAAAAGATGTAGATAATAATAAAAAATCAACTAGTACTACAGTCACATACCTTCTTGTTTGTAGTGTGATTTTTTTTTTTTTTTTTATAGAAAAATGTCCTTGATGGTCCCAGGTAGAATAGAACTGGTCCAAAAGATTAAGAAAACCGACCTAAAAGTGAAGACAGCTTTTGAAAATGCCAGGAGCAACAAGACGAATGACGACGTTGTTAGGTGTGATTCAAGTAAATAAATCAATAGCAGTAGTTTTTTCAGTCAGTAGCAACAAGTACTTGTTATGGGGGGTTGTTGATAAAGAAAAATTATGACAAAAAGGCGGCGTGGCTATTCTAAGACTGATACAAATCCAAAACAAAAAAATGACCTATACAAATGCCTTCATATCCTCACGGCTGAGTTGGATTTGATATAAAAAAAAAAAAAAAAGTTATTGATAGTCTTCTCACCCTGAGGGCCCTAGGAAAACTGGTTTTTAAGAAGGCGTTTGTCTTTTTGTAAGCAAAATATTCAAGATTTATTTTCTACATTTTGTTCTTGTATTGTGCAGGAAGAAAAAAATTTAAGTCGAAAAACGTAAATGAAAATAAATATTAAAACTAAATTCTGCAGTTTTAGCAAGAAATGCAATTGTTAAAAAGGATCTTTTTTTTTTAATCTGACAATATTTCTGTTTAATTTTTTTTTACTTTTTTAATGATATTTTTTTAATGAAAAATTTTTAAATAGATATTTTAAAGCTTAGTTTAGCACAAGGGCACCTAGTAAGAATCAAATTCACTATTGTTCTAGTTGAAATGGTCTTGCTAGACTAGCTTGTTAATAATTTCACCATGGGGAAGCATACTAATTGTTTACTTTTTCTTTTAAACACTGACAAGTATCCGGGCGCCTCGGGTAGCGTAATGGTTAGCAAGATAGACTAGCAAACCTACATGAGTGAGTTCGAGTCTCATTGGATGCCCCATTTATATGGCCTTGTGCCACATCTGAGCAAAAAGCTTAGTAAATTACTACTCTGACGAGTATCCTCATCTTGGTTGTTATATTCAGACATTTTCAACTGCATAGAAAGTCGGGGAAGAATGACCTGTGCAGGAATGATTTTGGTTTCTACTCGCAGTAGTTATATATATATATATATATATATATATATATATATATATATATATATATATATATATATTTCATGGCCAGGGTCAAATAATAACATACTTAAATTATATGCCTCGTTTGCATGCATTTGTGACATCTCTTGAACATGCAGTCTATAACTGCTATTTTGGTTAAGCTACATGGCCGTATATATTCATTTCCTTATATTGATTTTATTATCTCATGAATATGTGTCAGTGAATGTTTTTATTTCTTAAGACCGCGAATGTTATCAGGTTTTTAAAAGGGTAGAGAGCAATATGGGGGGAGGGAATTAAAGGGTTTTGGTTGAAAACAATTCTAACTTTGTTTGAATGTTGAATCGAAAGTGAAAGAGAAATAATAAAAAAAAAAAAACTAGTTTTGTTTCTTCTTTCAAATTAGCTAACTGCATCCAACCATGTGAAATGACAAAGAAAAACAAGCATAAAAATCTTTGTCATCCACTCAACTTCACTCGAGAAGCCGATAACATTCCTTTAATCATGTCTGTCATAACATGAGCTTCTTTGATCACTCCATGTTGAAATATATTAATTTAGCTGCGTCATCATCAAAAAGAATTTTGCAATTATATAGTAATTATAAAATGTCAAAACTGTATGTTCCTCAGAATTTTCTTGTTCATATTCAATACTTTTTGAAGATAAAAGTGTGGGGATTAGAAAAAAATAAATTCCAAAGTGATATTTTCCCAGAGGCCCTCTGATAGGAAATGAAATCCATGCATGCCTGGAGGGACAAACCTCCTGGCACTAAAAGAGAAATTCTGTCATTCAGCTGTTGCCACTACAATTGAGAGAACCCAATTCTGTTGGTTGCTAACAATGAGCACTCATGTGGATTGGGTCCCTGATAGTCATGTCTCCTGCTAGCAAACTGGCGCTGCCAAACAGACCTCACTGAAAACACCCATCGGACAAACTTCAAAGTTAGAGCTCCTCAAAAATGACTCTAATATATTCCAAAGCCTTGTCTGGGGAATTCGACTATTTCTATTAGTACTGGAAAAAGTTTTCACACCATGGGAGAGTCGTTAAACCTTAAAATAAAGTTTGTATTAAAAGGTATTTTCATCTCATTCTTTCTGACCTTAATTTTCTTGCAGCCTTCCACAGACAAAACAAGTTAATAGGGTTTAACCAGAGGTTTGTTTTTTTTGTTGTTATTTTTAAGGCGAGGGAAAGTTTTGTTTTTAGTGAGGAAGATGGTTGTAACGTGCGTGTGTTTACGTTGTGTCATTTCCTCATTAAGTGTGTAATTCCCTCGCTTTTTGTAGTTAGGTAATAAAGGAAAGGATGAGGATGAAGAAGTATGGTGCGGATAGTCGAAATGTGTTTTTAGGAATAGGTTTTATTTGCAGCATGGAATATTGGTGTTTAGTAGAAATAACTCCAAGACTCATGTGTGACAACGTACATGTTTTATTGCTGCCATCTTTTTCCAATTGTACCCCAGGAAAAAGGCCCCTTAAGGCATTACCAATATTGGGCCGCTTATGTATATAAGTCAACCAACAATTGGGTTTGCTTTTGGTGCTGCAAGACTCATGGAAAGGTTGTGAGTATTGAGATGAAATTGAGTTATGAGAAGTTGAGAAGGTTGAGATGGCAGCGTGTGTCGTCGGACGTGCAAGGGATTGTGTTCGCTGTAGTTTAGCGAAAGCAATGTTGCAGTTGGAGGAAAATGAACTTTGGAGTCACCGTGGTTTTTGTGCGTCTGGTAAATTTGGGAGAAGGAATGAGTTGGTCTCCATTAAAGTGGTCCATAGGTGAATTGATAACTAGGTATCGAGAGCGAAATAAAAGCATCGCGTTGACATAGCCAATTTTGGGGGTGACATAAAGTTGTGCCTGTGCGAGGCATGTTGAAGGTATCTAATTTATATTCAACTGGGATTCCTTTCAAGGAATCCATGAATTAGATAGGTTCCCTCATGTGTCCATGCTGCTGCTGCTATTCTAGAACCATAGTGAGACGTCTGCACTGGGCGGCGTTGTCCGGCTAAAGAGCTGGGTTTGGCAGCTTACCCAATTTGCTGCCCGGAAAAGAAGATCTGGACTGAATAGGATAGGTCATCCTGATTGGGTGAAATTAAGTGTCGAATTAAATTGTGCGCCAAACCAAAATACAAAATTTCCTTTCCACTACAAGGGTAAGAAGAAAAAGGAGTCGAATACTTGACTCATAAGCATCCCCATTGAACTCAACAACTGACACCACTACTACCACATATAAATAACCAAATCTTATACCATATGAAAGATTTATCCAACCTTCTGCCAGGTTTGACATGAAGTCATTTTATTGTGGGAAGCCATGCATGAATCAAGACTAACATGTGGCAATCATAAACAATGCTTGATTGTCTCAGCATTCCTTTTTAGAAGTGCTTCAGGCATCAAGCAATAAACTTAGCTCTGCTGAGCAGGTATTGCTTGGTGGGAAGGCGCCCTGGAATTGGGTGATCAACTTAAAATGGTCCACCCAGCACGCAAACACCAAGTGAGTCCATGCGTGAGCAAGTAAAATTAAGCTGAGGGTAGCATGAATGTTGCAACAAATTATGCATTACAAGTTTATAGAGAAATGTAGCTTAATATTGCAATGGAGAAGTTTTCCAGCTACTGTGATAAAAAGGTTAAAGCTGAAATGAATTATAGATAAAACAAGCAAACAGCAAAACACATAACAGGAGGTTGAGTTTAAACATGTCTTTTTATGTATTATTTTTGGTAATGAGCAGTAGATATGTTGTGGGTATTAAATTTTGTATGTATGTTTCAGTATTTTTTTAAGTTTACTTAGACATGTCAGTACTATTGTACAGCTGCACCAACTAAACTTTAACTAGGCGCTTGGAGTAAAAGCAAGATAGGAATTACAAGGTTGCTGCATACTGTTTTGAATAAATCCTGGAAGCAGCACCCCACAAACATCATTTGTACGGCCACTTGCTGCCCATCTCACAAACCAAGTAAGACAAATATGATATGATGGACACTGCTGAAGAAGCATGGACAAACTTGTGAGCTAAGTTATCCTACACCTTGACACCAACAAGGACTTAGATTCATCAGCTCTGTGTGGACACTGGATACAGTTTAGAAGACTTACTAAGAGTAATGACTGATGGGGACGGATGGTGAGAGAGAGTCTAGGAAATTCATGCCAGCAGCATGACTTAATGATTGAATATCAGTCCTGAATTCTTTAGAGGATAAAACCTGATCATTGTTGTTAAATTTTGGGACCAATACATTTGGTTTGCATATAAAATCTAACATCTATATTCTTCAACTGCTGGACTGCTACTAACTCGTGACAAAAAAGGGAAAAGCTATTTCTGGAAAGCATGATCCATGTGATTTAGAGACCTTACAATTCCCCTGCTATTAATGAAACTAATTTTTGATATATTTCCTTCATTCACTGGTCATGAGGGCACTATTCATGTAGTGTGTCTTGTGCAAGAATAACCTGGCTAAGCCAGAAGAATCCTCCATGACATCATGGCTAAAGTGCTCGACTAAGGCCTTGAAGTAAACAAATTTGAAATCCAGATTTTGTTCACTTTCACACTAATTATCTTGAGAAAGGTATGATCCTCCTTTTCCTCCTCCCAAGTTTCAGATTAAATACTATCATTGCTGTCCTCCAACAAAATTGACTTTGACATTAAATAACCCACAAAGGTTGATAAGCCATTAAACAAAGAATCTGACCCAGGCTAAACTTATCCCTCTCCAGGTGTATGGTTGGTTTGAATTCATTTTCCTTCTAGACCAGTTGCCATGCCAAGGTTTACCTATAGTTGGATTCATGCCTTTTTAAAGGGTATTAGTGTTATGTGAAATACTAACAGCCTCATTCAGGATTTGAGCTTGAGTTGTCAAGTCCACTTTCTATGGTGATAGCCATTACATTATGAGTGTTTCCTTTTTAATATATATATATATATTTGAAAATATCTTACTTTAAATGTCCTGGACTTCTTAGAAGTTTGGAGTTACCTCTTTTATTTCCTTTAATTCCCCCTGAACTGGAGTCGGAGTACTCCCAGGTCCACTCTGAGTTGGAGTTGGAGTACCTGTTAGGCTTCTATCTATAAGTCAAAGAGATCTGTTTGAAAATTATTTGTATTCGATAGCAATACTCGAAATCAAATGCAAGTAAATGATTAACATTATTATTTCTTAGAACCGTTTAATTGCAAAAATGGACCCGGCGACACGAGTTCAAATCTTGGACAAGACTGATTGCATTTCACATAGCACTAATACCCTTGGGAAAGGTATGAATCCAATTATTCTCCCTCCAGCTATGGGTAAAATAATAGGGCAGACTTGGTTCTTCAGCCTTGCTAAGGCAACTAGTCTAGGAGAAGGAAAACTCTGAATTCAAACCTGTTAAACTCCGCTTTAAAATTGACCTTGTGTCATAACCTGCTCCAAGCGGAGGAGTTGGTAAATATGATAATTGCAAAAATGGTAAAAAATAACCCTTAAGGGTTTATTACCCTTTCAGCATTTTTATCCTCTGCAGAGGGGTAAAACCTTGACCAAAAAAGGGTGTTCTGGGTATGACACTAGACTGTATAGATGTTAAGGCTCCAATTCTGGGATTCCCCTTCATTGCCATTACTCCCAGGTTCACTGTAACCCTGAATGATAGTACCTGTTTGTCCCATCTATGGGCCAAGATCTGTTTGCAAATTATTTGTATTAGATAGGAATACTTGATATCATTTAACCGTGTGCAAAAACCTTTTAGAAACTATACAAAAAAATATAAATATGAATGTACAATGAATCTAATTGTTTAAACTCTAGGCTTAACATCACCCTAGATGAGTTGACATACCGTTAAAATCAACCAACCAGAAGAGTTGATATGCTACAAAAATAGCCAATGAATAGATTACTATAATCACAATGTTAGGCCTTTTTTTTTCTTTCCTCTCTCAGCTAGTTTGTCAGTTTCCAAACACTAAAAGTCTTTTTAAGGAGTTTATTGTCCATAAAAAGAATAATCAAGCAATGGAGAAGAAAAAAAATTGTTCCAGAGTACTTTTAGCTTGATTTAAATATCAGGTTAATTTATGTTGTGAGAGGCAGATCCAGAATTTTGAGTAGGGCGGGGACTAAATGGTACAATATATTGAATGTACAATTGGTGATAAGTGAGAATTTTTGTATTTAAGATTAATTTATGATTACTAGAGATTTGTGTGTGTGTGTGTGTGTGTTTGTTTGTTTGTTATAGCCTAATAAGCAAATCATTTAAAAATGCTTTTTCATAAATCAAAAAACTGCTTGATACCAGCCAGTAGAACTGGTTAAAACCTAAAATGAATGAATGTCTACACACCCTTCTGTGGTAGTCTCATCTGAGGAGAGTATTTTTATTTAAAATATTTTTATTTAAAATAAATGACAGTAATGAGAATGCCACAGAGGAGTGAGTAAATGTTCATTAATTTTTGGTTTTATATATATATATATATATATATATGAAATGCAGTTTCTTTCAAGTAGCGGTCGTATCGATACTGCTACATAGATGCTAACAAAATGGATGGAGAAAAAACTTGACAGCAAACACCTAGGCACGACATACAGGAACACTGCACAGCTGTTTCAACCTTATTAGGTCTCATCAGCAGTGTATACTGGAGATCGAACCAGCGACAACAGATTGCAGTGCCAAAACTCTGCAACTGAGCCACCAATTCATATCGCACGCAAGTGACACCAAATCAACTAGTCATGGTAATTGCACGACCAATTAACCTAAATGTGTCTTGCAAGTTACATCCATACACTTTCCAGAGGACATGGTCACCCCCCCAGGGCCACCACTGAATATTTACTGTCAAGACAGATTTCAAAAACTGAATCTAATTAATTGATATTTTTTTTTTTTTTTTGTTAAAAGAGTAATATATTTTTAGAACAAATTGCCTAATCAGATCAACAAAAAAACAATAGTTAAAAAATTAAGAAATAAGAAAAAATTTAAGATTAAATTGGATAGTTTCAGACAAATTTTCAAAAAAGAATTTAAGAGTACATTTTTGGGAACTATCAGTTAATTACTTAACAGAATTTGATCCGTATTAAATATTAGGTATATTTTCTAACATTAACAATAGTGTGTATGTTCTGGGACATAATAGTGTGCATGTTCTGTACAAAGATTTTTTTTTCTAAGGTTGATGTGAGAAGATAATAAATTAGGGAAATGCCTTAAGAGACATAAAATCAAATAAAAGCATTTTTTTTTTTTTTAGCCTATGCAATTGCCTGTCATCTTGACTTTGGTCTTATCACTAACATAACAAAATTATATACAAAAAAGTGACAATATGATCAATCCACTTTTCTATGATTATCTTACCTACTTGGAAAGTGGCAGACTTAACTGCTGTATCCAGTGTCAATTTTAACAGCAGGTCAATGTTTGAACTTAGAGTATGGAGAAATTATTTTTTTTAATATATTTTTGTATTGTTCAAAATTTCTTCATTTAGAAGTATTCTAATTAATTTCGTTTTGTAATGGAAAAAGTTTAAGTATTTTTTTTAATTAGCACAAACAAACTCTTAAAGAAATATCAAAATTAACATTCAGTCTAGAAATCAAAACTTTCAAATATTTCTCCGAAACAAATCAGAAACAACCAAAAACTCAAGATAAAATGAATTTATTCATTTACTCAGGTAAGCTTAGTTTGGCACAAGGCCAAAAGTATGAAGTGCTCAGTGAGAATCAAATTCAGTAACAATGGTTTGCTTGCCTAGTTTGCAGATAGAAAGAAAAGTAGTCGTCATTTACTAAGCTTGTCTTAATTTGGCACAAGGCCAGAAGTATAAAGTGCTCAGTGAGAATCAAATTCAGTAACAATGGTTTGCTTGCTTAGTTTGCAGATAGAAAGAAAAGTAGTCGTCATTTACTAAGCTTGTCTTAATTTGGCACAAGGCCAGAAGTATAAAGTGCTCAGTGAGAATCAAATTCAGTAACAATGGTTTGCTTGCTTAGTTTGCAGATAGAAAGAAAAGTAGTCGTCATTTACTAAGCTTGTCTTAATTTGGCACAAGGCCAGAAGTATAAAGTGCTCAGTGAGAATCAAATTCAGTAACAATGGTTTGCTTGCTTAGTTTGCAGATAGAAAGAAAAGTAGTCGTCATTTACTAAGCTTGTCTTAATTTGGCACAAGGCCAGAAGTATAAAGTGCTCAGTGAGAATCAAATTCAGTAACAATGGTTTGCTTGCTTAGTTTGCAGATAGAAAGAAAAGTAGTCGTCATTTACTAAGCTTGTCTTAATTTGGCACAAGGCCAGAAGTATAAAGTGCTCAGTGAGAATCAAATTCAGTAACAATGGTTTGCTTGCTTAGTTTGCAGATAGAAAGAAAAGTAGTCGTCATTTACTAAGCTTGTCTTAATTTGGCACAAGGCCAGAAGTATAAAGTGCTCAGTGAGAATCAAATTCAGTAACAATGGTTTGCTTGCTTAGTTTGCAGATAGAAAGAAAAGTAGTCGTCATTTACTAAGCTTGTCTTAATTTGGCACAAGGCCAGAAGTATAAAGTGCTCAGTGAGAATCAAATTCAGTAACAATGGTTTGCTTGCTTAGTTTGCAGATAGAAAGAAAAGTAGTCGTCATTTACTAAGCTTGTCTTAATTTGGCACAAGGCCAGAAGTATAAAGTGCTCAGTGAGAATCAAATTCAGTAACAATGGTTTGCTTGCTTAGTTTGCAGATAGAAAGAAAAGTAGTCGTCATTTACTAAGCTTGTCTTAATTTGGCACAAGGCCAGAAGTATAAAGTGCTCAGTGAGAATCAAATTCAGTAACAATGGTTTGCTTGCTTAGTTTGCAGATAGAAAGAAAAGTAGTCGTCATTTACTAAGCTTGTCTTAATTTGGCACAAGGCCAGAAGTATAAAGTGCTCAGTGAGAATCAAATTCAGTAACAATGGTTTGCTTGCTTAGTTTGCAGATAGAAAGAAAAGTAGTCGTCATTTACTAAGCTTGTCTTAATTTGGCACAAGGCCAGAAGTAAGTTTATTTTGTAATATTCTTGTCACTTTCTGAGGATGTACCTACTTTGTAAAGCAGCAAGTATTTCCTCTTCATCCTATCCGAGTCAGCCATACTTTTCCCTTTTTGTTTGTTTTTTTTCTGTTGAGTTGCACTTAAATTCACCAACTGACCAGTGATTGTCTTGAAAGTGTTTCTCTTCTGCACTTGATTCCAGAAGAAGTGGGGCAGAGGACATAGTAGCTGTAGTGGCGGACTGCAAGTTCATATTTTGAATGCACTAACTACAGTTGCACTATTACACTCCATTTTGGACTAATACCCTTTAGAAAGGTATGAACCCCTTTATCCATACACCCCCAGCTGTAGGTTAAATAGTACCACTACTGTTTTTCTATACCGGACATTGGCATAATGGTTAGAGTGTTCGCCAATGGCCCGTAAGACCTGAGTTCAGTCCCAGGTCAAGTCATACCAAAGACTCAAAAAAATGGTACTTGATGCTGCTTTGCTGAACACTCAGCATTATAAAGTAAGAATCTAGGGTAAAGTGGAGTAATCCTGGGAAAGTAGTAGCACCCTTTCCTACACCTCGGTGTAGTAGCTATTGAAAAGGGAGCTTTCGGGTCACCCTCAACTACAGTCGCCAACTTACTGTTTTTCTACTAGGATATCTTTGATATTAAATTACCTACAAAGGTTGATGTGCCACTAAAAAAAGGAATCAAACCAGAATTAGTATGACTGAATACAAGGGTCATTCAATAAATAAGGGGAAATTTTTTTGGAAAAATATTTTTTTTTGTTTTCCATAAATGTAAACTCTATATTGTTTGGAACTGGTTAATAGTAAAAATTATTTTAATCTCATAAAAATTTTGTTTTGAGGCTATTCAAAAATGGCAGCAACTAAAATAAGAATGCTGCCAGCTTGAACAGAGGTTTCTCATTAAATTTTTCCAAACTGACAAATGCAAACCTTATGAAATTTACAGAAGAATGTGATGTGTATGAAGAAGAATGTTTTAGTCAAAATAATTGCAAACAGGCTAAACATGAGTTAGTCACTACACTGTCGAAAAGACAGTCCAAGGTATAGAAATCTACTGACTCTCCAATAAAGAAAAAGTACTGAGCAATGTAGTCAATAAAGAAGGTCATGCTGACAGTCTTCTGGTGTAACATACCCATGATCCGGATATGTGGAATAGACATAGGGAATCTAAAAACACGAAACTCATGAAATTGGTTCAGGTACAAAACTTTTATTCACCTTTTTGAGTTTAAAGGTTTTTCGACATGAGAAGAGAGAGACACAATCTTTCTATGCTGACTGCTTTTACATCGTCAGCTCTCAACCCAACCAACGCACGGCACCCGTAGCGTACAAAGTCGTCTGGCCTCACCCAGCTCTGAAAGTCAACCTTCTTCTTCCGAGACGGGAACTCAACTAACTGCTTTTTCTCAAATCTCAGCCCATGCTTCCGGTGCGTGATGTCACCCAAATACCTTGGTCTCAATTCCTATCTGGGATTTTTATTTTGACATCTCTGAATGACACATCCTCTCCGCGCACATGAACACCTGCATTAATGTTGCACCTAACTAACCCATGCACTAAGCGAAAGGTTCTCATCCTAACTAAACCGAAAGGCAAGATATATAAAACAAAATCCCTCCGCCATTATATTACACTGGGATATGAAAAGACTCCTTACTATTAATTTTCTTGAAGAAAGTGTTACAGTTAAAGAGCGTTCCCTATTGCTAACCCCTCAGGCAAAATTTACCTTATTTATTGAATGACCCTTGTATTTGTATAAAAATTAATCATTTCATTGTAGACGCTTGACAATACGGAAGAGCTCCAATTTTGTCAAATGCAGCTATCAACTATTTCTGTTATATTGAATCAGTTTTTATACTATTTACCCAACCCCTCCGCTCAGGCAGGATATGACACAAGGTCAATTTTTAAGTGGATTTTAACAGGTTTGAATTCAGAGTTTTCCTTCTCCTAGACTAGTTGCCTCACCAAGGCTGAAGAACACAGTCTGCCCTACTATTTACCCATAGCTGGAGGGATAATAATTGGATTCATACCTTTCCCAAGGGTATCAGTGCTATGTGAAATGCAATCAGTCTTGTCCAGGATTTGAACTCGTGTTGCCGTGTCCATTTGCTACGACGATAACCATTACATCACGGGCACCTCCTCGTGGTGTAATGGTTAAAGCGATGAACTGCGGAATCGTAGTACGCGAGTTCGTACTCCAGTCGCGCTATTATGTTCACTTTCGGGCAAATACCCTTGGGAAAGGTATGTACCCCCTTATTCTCCCTCCAGCTATGGGTAAATAGTAGGACGGACTAGGTTCTTCAGCCTTGTTGAGGCAACTAGTCTAGGAGAAGGAAAACTCTGAATTCAAACCGGTTAAACTCCGCTTAAAAATTGACCTTGTGTCATATCCTGCCCGAGCGGAGGGGTTGGTAAATAGTACCTCCTTGAATCAGTTTTTTTATGTTAGAAAAATACAATCCATGATGATGTCATTCCTTTTCTTTTAAGGGTAAAGTAAAGTTGGTGACCTCAGTCGAGGGTGACCCAAAGGCTTCCTTTTCAATAGCTACTACACCAAGGTGTAGGGGAAGGTGCTATTCCATTCTGGGTTTTAGTTACATACTGTTCTAACCTAACAAAACGTATCAAATTCATTCTGGTTGAAAAGGAAGAAATTGAGGAAGTGAGGAGGAGTCTCACCATGAGATTCAAAAATGTATCCACAGTCCTGAGAACAAGAAGTTTTCATCAATTTATTCCACTCACCAGAGATAAAATAGCTATGAAACAATGTAGAGAAGATGAAAACTATGACCTAATATGACTTTTCTATTGGGGCTGAAGAAAAACCAGTAAATATTTTTGTTTCAGGATATATTTGTTGCAAGTGTGACTATAAAATTTGGATTGGCATGGCCCTGGAAATTGATATGGGGAATAATGACTTGCTGAATAAGTTCATGCACCCAGCTCTTCCATCACATTCATTTTATTGAATAGAAGATTTTAAGGATATATGTTTTGTACAATTAATGAATATTCTGCGCACTGTTGATGTTCCTACAACAACAACAAATCGTAGAGTTTATCATGTGTCCAAGATTGATAAATTATCTTTACAAAAAATTATATCCAAAATAATTTAGTCTATGCACAACAAAATTTAGTGCATAGTGTAGTTTAAAATGTCATCTTTTAAAGACTCTTTGTAAATTCATTTTTATTATGACTTTCTTCTGAATAAAACAAAATTCAAATATTTGTTTCATGAAAATAATTTTTCAAAATTATTTTAAAAAATGAAAATTTAAAAGTAATGAAAGCATTTCCTTCAATTATTATATAATATATATATATATATGTGTGTGTGTTTAGTGCCAACTGCAAATGTTTTAAAGATTCACATTTATCTTATGACTTTTTTGAGAATGAAAAAAAATCAAATGTTTTTTGTTTCATGAAAATAATTTACCAAAATAAAATTAAAAAAACCAGAAAGAATTTCTTTTAACTTCATTTGTTAAGTGCCGTTTACAAATTTTTTCTGCCGTCACACAGGGCAGAAAAAATTTGTAGACTGACGGCAAATTTACTAAAATCCCAAAACGGGACTTTATTTTTCGCACGTGTGAAGACAGGGCGGACTGGCACTTGATCCCTTGTAGAATAAGTCCTCGTTCAGAGTTTTTCCTTGGGCATATAGGAACTGGCATATTATGTGGAGGATTAATTTATGGCTTAACTGACCGCCGTTGACAAGGGGCTTCCAAATTTCACACTATACACACACACCCACCAAGGCCACTAGTCTTCCTCCCCTAGAACAATGGAAGATATGGACCTCTAGGTTTAGAAGTAATTATATTAATTATAGTAGTCGACAACTCCGGCTTCCCGTATAAGAATTTTAAAGGAATTTATAGGACAATTTTAAGCAAGCATAACATAAGGCGATATGAAGCTGAAAAAGAAACATGAAATAATAGCTTGGTAGTAGACGATACAAAGAATGACTCGAGCACGTGGGAACATTAAAATATATCAGTCTTTTTACTACACGTAGATATACATCTTCAACGTGTCAGCTATATTATAAACCGATAGTACGAAAGCACAAATGTCTTTCTTTTCTGTTCTTTTCTTTCGTTTTTAGTCTTTCTTCACTTGAGAGAGAGGGTATATAATTGGGTATAGGGAGAAACAGTCTCAAAGTTTACTTATCTTATTTCAATGGATTCCTGTGGAGAATATTTCCTCTTTTATGTTATTTTTAGTACCGGCTTGAAAATATGGCTTCTTCTTGTCTGAGCTACTTTTCGTCTTCCTTTACCCGGAGCCTTGGCTTTAGGTTCGCTCGCTGCAACCTCTGTCCAACAACTAATTTTCTTATTTCTTTTTTCCACTGACGGGAAGAAGGTGTCACTTCCATTTTAGGGTCCTAGCGAATCATTTGGCTTCTATCTTCTTCCTTCCCCTGGTCACTAAATGCAAACATCTGTTGGTTTTCACTCTGACCCACATTCTTTACTTTGACTTGCATTATCTCTCTTAACGGTCATTCTTTGACAGCTTGCTACTGTTAATTCGAATACGGAGGAATTAGTAGTAATCTTATTTCTACTCACTCAGGGGGACACCACATGACACCTGTTGATTATCATACATGAGGCAATGTTTACTGCTTTTTAAAAACAATCTATCTGTACAAAAAGTAATATCTGCAAAATATATTTAGATTACTTTATTTATTTCATTTTTTTCTTTTTTTAAATCAATAAAAACAATATTATTGAATAGTTTAAGAAGTTACTTAGTACAATATCAACATTTTAGAGGTCATGGAGCATTAGGAAGATTGTCTTTAATTATAATCTTTCTTGAAAATCCTGCATATACATAGGAAAAAACTCTAAACTTGGCAGGGTTATATCTTCTAAAGTAGACTTGAAATGTTTTTGGTGAACTTCAGCAGGTTTTGTCAATGTTAGGCAAAAAATATTATGAAAATTGAAGAGGATATATTTTCAATAGACTGACAGTAAGCTACATCAGTGAAAAGTTGTTGTTTTTGGGGTCGTGTATTTCGGTGAGTAAAATAAAAATTCTTATCAAGTGTAGGCTTGAAATAGTTAAATATTTGGATTCTACACTTATTTGCTCTACATATCAAATTTCGGAAATATTAAGGGACTGAAATATTTTTCTATAATTTTTAAAAAACACTGATACGGCAACATTGCGCAGCCTTAATTTAGAGGCAAAATTGGAAAATTATACACCCTCACTTAAAATTGGAACGGTAAAGTCTCGCACAAAATAATTTGGCACACTCTCCTAACTCATGAAGGTGAACATTTGTGCCAAATTTCAAGTAATTCAGTGTCGGTGGGTGTAAAGCCCTGGTGAATTGAGATTGAATGACCCTGTGTTTAAATAAATGAGCTCTAACAACTTATTTGAAAATAAAGTTACTTATAAACAGCATTAAACATTAAATAATCTACAAGGGTTGATATACCGTAAAATACCAACCAACCAACATCTTGATTCAAACTTCAGCTTAGATAGTCACTTAACTATAATACCCTTGAAAAAGGCATGAATCAACTGCTCCCTTCAGCTATGGATAAAAGCAGGACAATTGTAAAAAGTAATCAATCAGAGACATTTGATAATGAAATAGTGATCATTCTGCAAGAAACAAATAATTGTCTCCCTTGGAGAATGTGTGTATCTGATGGTCATATGATGGTCCAGAAAGCCTATGGTCATTGTCTGTTTCATCTGTTCTTTGAACAGTGAAGCAGTAGTCGTCTTATCGGCCAGATTGTTTAGTAAAGTCAGCATGTTTATCATCATTGTCACTGTCCAATGGTACCAAGTAAGACTATAAATGTACATATATGAGATTTTCTAATGCTAAAAATTCCACAAATTGGCAGAAATTAAACATTGGTATAATGACGAGATGTGTTATCTCTTCATTTATTTTCATTTTGGTAATGGGGATATTACTACATAGTACTGAAAATACCACCAGTAAGAAATCTGTCTCACCTATGTAGGCTTTTATGGATGATGTGACTGTGATTTCAGAGTCGAAATCACACATGGAAAAACTGCTGAAATGCCTATAGGAGCTTTTCAAATAGGCAGTAATGAAGATAAAGCCTTCTAAAAGCCAAAGTCTATCCATAATCTAAGGAAGATGCCAAGAAATCAAATTTAATATCGATGATAACCTAATCCCTACAATATGCAAAAAAGCATAACAAGCCTCGGTCACTGCTATTCCCTTCCACTTACTGATCGTCATCGGTGGCAAGGTCTTTTAAAACAATTAAAAGATGGATTATTCTCCATTGATAAATGTGACCTCATTGCAAGATAAACTGTGGTGTGTTTATTTTGGCTTAATCCCAAGATTAGCATCATCTATACAAATATGAGGTATTGTTTTCGAGAATTGAAAAAAATGGAGTGCTTAATCAGGAAGTTCCAAAAGAAATGGTTGGGAGTTCCTAAATCCTTAACAAATGTGGCATTATACAGTTCAACAACGAAACTGAAGCTACCAACAAAGTCACTTGCTGAGGAATTTAGATTAGGTAAAGCACGACTTTTCCAAATGCTGTGCGACTCCATGGATCCACTTGTGAAAAGTGCACAACCTGCCATAATATCAGGTCAGAAATGGGACGCCAAATATGCAGTGGAAACAGCAGAATCTTCCCTCAAAATGAAAGCAATCGACTATGTGGCAATAGGAGAGCCGGACTTGGTCTTCACCCACAATGGTGGTGTTCAAAAGAGACCACAAAGAATAAACAAAGAATGGTTTCGGAAGAGATTCATCATTTTGAGAAAAGCAAGCATCTCACCACAGCTGTGGCACAACTAAAACAAGGTGCATGGACTAGGTGGGAAAACACCAAGGACCGGACCATTACATGGAGTGACATTAAACAAATGGAGCCTAAACAATTAAGTTTCCTCATTAAAGCAGTTTATGACATATTACCTACACCAGTAAGTTTAAAACTCTGGGGGTTAAGTACATCCAACCTTTCACAAAGCATGTGGGGAAAATTGCTAATCTCAAAAATGTTATAACTAGATGTCAGTATTCCCTAAGAAGTTACACGTGGAGATATAATGAAATCTTAGGGATTATTGCTGAGATTGCAAAACTGTGTTGTGAAACTGCTAATAAAATTTCATGTATAAAAACAAGTATACAGTTTAGTAAAGAAGAAAACATTTCAAAAACTCCACTTAGATATAGGCAAAAACCAACATTGATGGTTGCACGGACTGGCACATTATTGCTGACATAGACCAACAACTCATTTTTCCAACCAAAATAACACCAACTCGCCAGCGTCCAGATCTCATCATTTGGTCAGTTAATTCAAAGAAAGTTATCATTGCTGAATTAATGATCCCTTTTGAGGCCAACATCAACTGGTCGTATCAGCATAAATTGGAAAAGTACGAAGACCTGCAAGAGCAGTGTGTTAAGAATGGCTGATCAACAGACATATTTCCTCTTGAGATTGGATGTCAAGGTTTTATTTCGAAGATCCAAAACAAAACTAACTTTATCTGAGTGGATATGGCTTTCATACAGAGCAAACACCATCCAATAAAGTCTGGTTGTATTATGTGATACTGCTGGGGCGCCCTGGGTTAGTAGTAATGATGCTTTGGCCCCGAAACCATACCTGAACCCAAGATCATTATCTGATGAAGACTTTATTGGAAGCAAAACTGCTATTTATGTGGCAGTTTTTGTATATAATCTTTTCTGTTTTTTTTTAATCCTCTTATATACCACTTGTTCATAGAACAATATGTGAATATTCTATCGGTTGGGATATGTTTGTGTATTCTTTACAGTACTACTTGTTTTTATATATATATATGAAATGTTTCTGTGTGTTTAAAGGAACTTATCGTGTCATTGTATCATGGATAAGCTAATATTGAATCTTGGTGAGTGGAAACTCGACTAAAGATCTTCCCTACTCCCAAGCAATTCAATAACATCTTCACTGGTGACAAACCAACACCCTATATATTTCTATACTAGCTCAACTTCTTTTGTATCCTTTTCAATACTATTTGTATGTATGTGAATATATATATATATATATATATATATATATATATATATAAACTGGTTAGTGTTCATCAATTCATACCAAAGACTCAGAAAATGGTACTTGATGCCTCCTTGCTTAACACTCGGCATTATAAGGTATGAAATAAGGGTAAAGCAATCCAGGGAAAGGAGTAGTGCACTCCCCTATATCTCAGTGTAGTAGCTATTGAAAAGGGAGCCTTCAAGTTACCCTCAACTACAATCAGCTAAGTTACTTATATATATTAAATGTTTCTGTATGTTTAAATGAGCTTATCTTTTTATTCAGTGTAAGTATATCATGGATAAGCTAATATTGGATTTTGATGAGTAGAGACTCAACTAAGTTTTTTCCCTACTCCCAATCTGACCAATAATTCCTTACATTACATCCTGACACATACAGAAGAAATAGGCTCTCTCTAGTAATTCCCATTATCCTGAGAAATTATAGTGAATAAAAAAGAAAAATGAAATTAAAATGAATTTTTAAAAAAATGCAGAAGCCCCTGACAGGAAGTAGGGCGATGCATGCACAAAAAAAATAGGAACTGTCACTGCGAAATAAAGAAACCCATTCTTACTTCTGCTGAACCTTTCAGACTGAAAGGACTTTCTTACAACCAGCTGCTAGAGGTAGCACACCTGTTTGGCTGGCTCCAATGGACTTTGCATGCGGGTTGCATCTGCTGCAAGTGAGCTAACATGATGAAGCAAGCAACATGAAGACACTATTGGACATGACCACACTGAATATGGACTTATTAACCACTGGAGATGACTAATATATTTCAACACCTGATTTGGGAGAAACAACAGTTCTCAAATAGTCCAGGAAGACATTTCCTCACTACAGAGTAGCTGTGCGAATACCCAAATGAAATAAAATTGAAAAGATATCTTCTCTCTCTGCCTTCCTTCCTTATTCTTCCTTTACAGCATTCATAGACAAGAAGACACCCCGCAAATTAAGATGGAGTAAGAAGAAACAACAGTCAGATATCAATAACCAACAACAATGACCAAAATACCCGAAAGCCACATATGTCACGAAGGGGAATTACTTGGTGCAGCTCACTGAGTGTAATAGTTATGAAAAATAGAATCAGCAACCCATGTTCACACCCTTGATGGAGCTGTTTGCATTTAAATTCCTTCTAATACCCTTGAGAAAGGTATAAAACCATCACTTTTCCTCCTAAGTGTAAATAGTAAAGCAGATTGGGTTCTCTAGCTTTGGTAATGTTATATAGCCACAATTAACACCATGTGCAAAATGGACATATAATGTTCATAATGATAGAACACAGGAATCTCAAAATTCGAAAACATGTAACGACTTCTTGTTCAGGTATGAAAACTTTTTATTAACTTTGAGTTAAAGGTTTCGACATAAGGAGGAGAGACACAATCTCGCTATGCTGTCTTATTCATTTGGCCTTTATCTCGTGCGGCATACATAGCGCACAAATTCGTCTCGCCTCAGCGAGCCCCATAAGTCAAACCTCCTCGTTCAGCGTCTAGTTTTCAACTCTCTAACTTTCTTTCAATTCTCCACAAACCTCTGCGCGCTCCCGGTGCATGACATTACTTGCACTCTGTCACCCGTTTCGTCTTGGACTATTGTGACATCTCTGAGTGACACCTTCATCCGCCCGCGCGCACCCGCATTAACACCTGCTTCAATGTTTGCACCTAACTAACCCATGTGCTGAGCCGAAAGGTTCTCAGCCTAACTAAACCCAAAGGCATGAAGTGAAATCCCTCGGCTATTATATTACAGTAAGAAGACCAATCTTGAAGGAAAACTCAGAATTCACACCAACAGTACTTCACTTAGAAATTGACCTTGTGTCACACCTTGCTTGTTTGGGTGGGCTGGGGTGAATACATACTTGGCATGCTACCCTCATGACCTGATAAACTATTGGAAGTATCCACATTATATTGAATGTAAATTGTCAATCAATACATTTTACCTTGAAGGTAAGTAGATGCCTTAATGGTGTCAAGTGTCCCTTTCATTGGATAAAAAAAAATGAGAATAGTTATGAATAGAAACATCCTGCGAAAGATTAATTTTAGATATTCACAATGAAATATTCATCACCAACTCATTTGCCTCGTTGCCTGAGCAGCGAGCTTATTGTTTTGGCTAACCAAAGATTATTCTAATGCACCTTTTAAAGTGCCAAGCAAGATAATAGCTGTTTGTTTGTTTCTTTTTTTGGCGGGGGGTCCATTAGGAAATGAATACCACAAAAATGGTTCTTGTTTTAATGTTTTCAATAAATATCAAGAATGTTTGGCCCAGTCGGCTGTGGCTGGAGAATATACCGACTACATTTCTTCAGGGAGGTAAGACCTCCCCCCCCACCAACAAGTGTTCTGGATATGACACTAAACAAACTGGTAGAGGCTCCAGTAATGCTGGAACTTTGGGGAATGCTGAGTACCCCTTTATTGCCATTACTGTCAGGTCCACATTGGTCCTGAGTAGTAGCATCTGATAGGGTCCTATCTATGGGTCGAAAAGAATTAAACAGTGTACTTATTCTAAACTGAATTGTTTGAAATAGAACTGTTTATATGTATAAAACTTGATTTGGCATTAAATAATCTATAATAGTCGATGTGCCATAAAACTCAACCCAACCAAATCATATATATTTAATATATATGTATAAAGAGGATTTGGCATTAAATAACCTACAAGGGTTGATTTGCCATAAAACCCAAATGACCAACTAACCAATCAAATTTTAATCCCTTACACAGCTCCCAGTGGATCACCATTCCTACCTAGTCATGCCTTGTCTTATACTCCTTTTGTATTAGTTGATTGGTTGGGTTTTATGGCATATCAACCTTTGTAGGTTATTTAACGCCAAATCCATTTTTATGCAAATTATCAGTTCTATTACAAACAATTCAGTTTAGCATAAGCACACAGTTTAAATGTAAGGACAGTTTGTGAAAAACATTTCTATTTCAAGCTATTCAGTTTAGTCAATCAGTTCTAATTCCGCTAAGTATAAGTACAGATTTTGTTTCCACACAGTTAAATGTCAAAACAGTTCTATATTAAACAATTCAGTTTAAATACAGTTTCATTGTCAAAAAAAGTTCCATTTCAAATAATTCAGTTTAGCATAAGCACACAGTTTAAATGTAAGTATGGTTTAATGTTCAATAACATTTCTATTTCAAGCTATTCAGTTTAGTCAAACAATTCAGTTTAGCATAAGTATGCTGTTAGTTCTATTTAACACCTATCAGGTGCTACCACACCGAGCCAGAGTGGACCTGGAAGCAATGGCAATGAAGGGGTGCTCTGCATTCCACAAAGCCCCAGCATCACTGGGACCTCACCATCAGATTGTTTGGTGTCATATGCAGGACACTCATTGGGTGGGTGGGGGTCTTACCCCTCTGCAGAGGTCCAGTCGGTGTATTCTACAGCCCCAGCCAACTGGGCAATCCTTTTGTATTAGTTTGCTGCATCCACTTATGTGATTAACCATTTCATCTCTTTCTCTGCATAACTACTCGGGTTATTTATTTTAATTATCATCAATTTCTATCTTGCTCGTTTTCACACTAGCATTAGCAGACAGTCTCTTACTAGAGTCCCCAAGATTCAGTATTCTGGCCGATCTCAACAATGCTATATTTTGGATGGTCTCGATTCATCCTCAAATAATTATTATTATCATTATTTAATTTTCAGTTTCTTACAATCCTTCACCCAACGTCTTTAACCAAGATCTTGGGTGAGGGAAAAGTAGTGATTTTATGCAGTCTATGTACATTTTGCTACCTCTTTTGGGGTGATATTTTTCAGTCATATTGATAGTACTCTCATAAGGAGATGAGCAGTTCTGCAAAGTAGTTACCAGATACTATATCATTGCTGGTAAATTATTGGTATTAGATAGGAATACTTGAAACTATATAATTGTGTGCAAACTGAAATATGAATTAACTTTAATGATTACCAAATGATTATTATTAGTTGCTTAAAATCATATAATTGCTTGGAAAAAAACAGACTTTGAAATTAGGTAACCTAACAAGGTCTGACACTTCCTAAATCCAACCAACTGTTATAATTTCTCAATTATAGAGTATTTCCTTTAGAAATCATTAGTAGTAGTAATATATCATCATCATCATGTCACACTTGACAGCACTTATTGATGATCATTCCAGTCCAGGTGATGAAAAGAAGGGTACAAACACATTTTTATATCTTCTCACTATTATTCAGACATTAAAATATTCTGGCTGGCTTAAAATACAAATGTCTTTATCTCATCATCATCCTCCTTCTCATCAAGTCACTCTGACTGCACAAAGTTCCCTGACACTTTCTCGCTACCCATCCCTATCATCCATGGCTCTTGGTAGGTCTTCTAGACTGCATCCAGTGTCCACTCAGAGTTGATGTAAGTCTTTGCTGGTTGGCCAACATTGGTGTATCCATGTATTGAGTCCACTGAAGAACGTTGCTTATGAATTTGTCCTTACTTCTCCAGCAGTGCCCCGCATATCTTGCTGATCTTACTGGAATGGCTTGTGAGATGGGAGATAAGTGGCTGTAATGGCCCAGTCATCTACAGTGAGTGAATGAATAAATAAAAGCAAAAGGGTTAAGCTATTAGATACCTGGTATAATGTAAAAGATGTAATAAATAAATGACGATAGGTAAGGTTTGGCTTGTGATGTGATGGTATATCAACCATTATAAGTTTAATGCCAAATCCATTTTATTACATATAAACAGTTCTATTTTAAACAATTCAGTTTAGCATAAACACACAGTTTAGTTCTATTTAACCCATAGGTACACCCTATCAGGTGTTACCACTTCAGGCGAGAGTGGACCTGGGACAATGACAACAAAGGGGTACTCTGCATTCCCCAAAGCTCCAGCATTACTGGAGCCTCACTATCACATTGTTTAGTGTCATATCCAGAACACTCATTGGAGGAGTCTTACCCCTCTGCAGAGATACAGTCAGTGTATTCTACAGCCCCAGCTAACTGGACCACGGGACATTCAATGGGGAAGTCTTACCTCTCTGCAGAGATACGAGGGTGTCCTCGTGGTGTAATGGTTAAAGCGATGAACTGCGGAATCGTAGTACGCGAGTTCGTACTCCAGTCGCGCTATTACGTTCACTTTCGGGCAAATACCCTTGGGAAAGATATGAACCCCCTTATTCTCCCTCCAGCTATGGGTAAATAGTAGGACGGACTAGGTTCTTCAGCCTTGGTGAGGCAACTAGTCTAGGAGAAGGAAAACTCTGAATTCAAACCTGTTAAACTCCGCTTAAAAACTGACCTTGTGTCATATCCTGCCCGAGCGGAGGGGTTGGTAAATAGTACCTCTCTGCAGAGATACAGTCAGTGTATTCTACAGCCCCAGCTAACTGGACCACGGGACATTCAATGGGAAAGTCTTACCCCTTTTGCAGAGATACAGTCAGTGTATTCTACAGCCCCAGCCAACTGAGCCATATAATAAATAGGGCTTATAATAATTAATATGTAATTCTCATTTCTACTTTACTTTGAGTAGATGTAGAGACAGCAGTCAAATCAAAGATCTTAAAAGAAACAAAATTGGAGAAACTTGTAAAGTTGGCGACCTTAGTCGAGGGCAACCCAAAGGCTTCCTTTTCAATAGCTACTACACTGAGGTGTAGGGGGACAGCGCTACTCCTTTCCCTGGATTGCTCTACTTTACCCTTGATACGTACCTTATATTGCTGAATGTTAAGCAAGGAAGTATCAAGTACCATTTTTTGAGTCTTTGGTATGACTCGACCTGGGATTGAACCACGGTCTCCCGGGCCATTGGCGAACACTCTTACCATCATGCCACTAAAGTTGTAAAGAATGTTATTTATAGAGCTGTGCTTAGTTAAACCATTACTTTATATGAATTGAATATAGAAAGAAATTCTCTCTTTTCTTTTTTTCTTCTTTTTTCTTTTTTTTTCTTCTTTTTTCTTTTCTTCTTTTTTCTTTTTTTCTTTTCTTTTTTCTTTTCTTTTTTATTTTTTTCTTCTTCTTTTTTCTTTTCTTTTTTTTTCTCAAGTTAAAAATAATACCAGGAAGATCTTCCTTCATTTTAATAGGAGACAATGACAATGAGATTATATGATGATTTTTCAGCACTTATCATAAAGTGGCTAATGGTGTATTTTTGAGACTTCCCACCACTATAGAAGATGTTTGGTTTCTTTTTCAACCTTTTTTGATTATTGGCTTAAGATTTTAGTCCAACCAATTATCTATATATAAAATGGCTTATTCTCTCAAGGGAAATTTGGTAACTTTTCTCTCCAAATGTTCAAGTCATTTACAATGAATGGATAAATATATCTATACAGACTTCTTTTCTCCTGGCCAGCTCTACATTGCTCTTAAGAGATGTAGACACATTTGTCGAATTAAAGTTCTTAAAAGAAAAAACTTAAAGAAATATCTAAAGCTTTAAGGAATGTTGGTTATAGAGCTGCTTTTAGTTAAACTATAGTTTAGCATAAATTGATTATAGAAAATATAGAAAAACTTGATTTTTTTTTAGGTTAAAGATAACATCAGAGGAGGATTTCTACATTTTCTGACAATGTCTTATATTATATAACGATCTTCCAAATACCGTTTAGTGAGGTTGTATGCCCTTCATAAAGTGGTCAAGAGTGTATTTTTCCTTCTTTCTACCATTATAGAAAGTATATTTGGTTTTCTTTTCCACTTTTTTGTTGTTGGCTTTTGATTTTAGTCTAACCTATTATCTATAAAGTGTCTTATTCTGTTAGGGAAAATTTGGTAACTTTTTTTCTCTAAATGGTCAAGTCATCTACAATGTATATCTGTATAGAATTAAGAATATAAGTAAGTAAAGTTGTCTCCCTTAGTCGAGGGCGACCAGAAGGCTCCCTTTTCAATAGCTACAATACCAACGTGTAGGGGGAGGGCGCTACTCCTTTCCCAGAATTGCTCCACTTTACCCTTGATACATACCTTATATTTCCAAGTTTTAAGCAAGGAGGTATCAAGTACCATTTTTAAAGTCTTTGGTATGATGCGACCTGGGATTGAACCCAGGTCTCCCGGATCATTGGCGAACACTCTACCCACTAGGCCAATGAGCCGGTTAAAAACCTTAATTTTTTTTAGGTTAGAGAAAATACTAGGCAGGCATTTACGCATTTTATGAGAAGAAAATGTCTGATTATATGACAATATTTCAAATACTGTAAAGTGAGGTTGCAAGTGCAACGAGCCCTTTACACAGTGGCCGAGGGTGTGAGTGTTGTGAACTTGTCACGAAATGACCAACAAGATTGCAGGGCCTAATACAAAGCTGCACTACATGTGACAAATGAAAAAAAAAGTAAAGGGTGATGTATAATAGTAAAAAAAAAAATATCAGGTAAGAAATAAATTAAGATTGGTAAGGATTATCATAAGTAATATGTAAGTAAGTAAAGTTGTCTCCCTTAGTCGAAGGTAACCTGAAGGCTCCCTTTTCGATAGCTACTACACCGAGGTGTAGGGGAGGGTGCTACTCCTTTCCCTGGATTGCTCCACTTTACCCTTGATATGTACCTTATAATGCTGAGTGTTAAGCAAGATAGCTTCAAGTACCATTTTTTGAGTCTTTGGTATGACTCGACCTGGGATTGAACCCAGATCTCCCGGGCCATTGGCGAACAATATATGATATGAATCTGTTATAATGTCATGCATTAATACGTAAAGCACAAGGGCAAACATTTTTATCGGGTTGGTTGTTACATCTGTTCAGATCTTTTCTCTTATTGTAACATACGGCCAAAATAAATATACATAAAATATTCACATACATGGAAATCCCGAAACACTGACGACTTTCTTTAGTTCAGGTACGAAACATTTAACTTTTTTTGACTTTTAGTTTTTTGACATGAGGAGAGAGAGACACAATTTTTACTATGCTGACCGTTCCATCTGACCCAACAAACACGCGGCGCATCCCGTAAGCCTCAGCTGGACTGCCCTCGCCCAGGTTCAAATCTCAACTCACCTTGCCCAGGTTCAAATCTCAACTAACTGCTTTTTTCAAAAGTCACCAAAATTCCTAGCCCATCGCTTCCGGGCATGAAATCATTCCCACCCCAGTCTCATTTCCCATCTGGGGTTTTTATTATGACATTTGTGATTGTCACATACTCTGCGCGAGTGTGAACACCTGCACTAATAGCCGAACAGTTCAAAGCCTAACCAAACCAAATGATAAGATATAACCAACGAAAAATGATAATATAAAAAAAATCATTCCGCATTTATATAACATTATGGCCAGTTCTATGTTACTCTGAGTAGACGCGAAAACAGTTATCAAATCCAAGTTCTTAAAAGAAGCAAAATAAGAGAAACATCCAAAACAGCTATAAATATTGTTTATAGATCTGTGATTTGATAAAATCTCCACATTTTGTCAGGTTACAATGTCTATGAGATTATATGATGATATTTCAAATACCGTATATACATTTTGTAAAGAGACAATGTCTGAGATTATATGACAATTTTCAAATACCATATAGTGAGAGTGTGAGCCTTTCATAAATTGGTCAAAGGTGTATTTTTCTGACTTCCCACCAAGTCAGATTTGACATAAAGTTATTTTATAGTGACCAGGCATGAATATAAACTCAATCATGGCTGTCACAAAAACTGCTTGACCCTATCAGCATTCCTCTTTTTGGAGCGGGTGGGGCTTCAGGCCCTAAGCCAGAAACTCAGTTGCCCAGTCAGCTAGGGCTGTAGAATGCACCAACTGCACTGCTGCAGAGGGGTAAGACCCTCTCCCAATGATTTTCTTGGATATGACTCTAAACAATCTGATGGTAATGTTCTAGTAATGCTGGAGCATTGGGGAATGTGGAGTACCCCTTTATTGCCATCGCTCTCATGTCCACTCTGGCCCAGTGTGGTAGCACCTGATAGGATCCTATCTATAGGTCTAATAGAGCTAGAATGTTTACTTATGCTAAACTGAATTACTTGAAATAGAACTGTTTTGATATGTAAACTGCATACTTATGCTAAACTGAATTGTTTGTAATAGAACTGATTATTTGTATAAAAATGGATTTGGCATTAAATAACCTACAAAGTTTTAGATGCCTTAAAACCCAAACAACCAACCAACCAGAAACTCAGCCCTGCTAAGCAAGTATTTATCAACCCCTCTACTTGGGCAGGATGTGACACAAGGTCAATTTTTAAGCAGGGTTTAACAGGTTTGAATTCAGTTTTCTTTCTAGACCAGTTGCCAAACCAAGGCTAAAGAACCCAGTCTGTCCTACCATTTACCCATAGCTGGAGGGAGAATAATTGGATTCATACCATTCCTTAAGGTATAAGTGTTGTGTGAAATGCATTTGGCCTCATCCAGGATTTGAACTCTTGTCGCCATGTCCATTTCTTACGATGATAACCATTTCACCATCGGCACCTACTATATGTATTTGTGTTTAAGAGAGGGAGAAATCCCCATGGCATTGTGGCTAACATGTACCACAACATCATAGTAAACAAGTTACAACTCCAGCTACATTCACTTTCAGACTAATTCCCTTGGGAAAGGTATGAATTCTCTTATCCCCCACCCACCTATGGGTTAAATAGTATCACAACTGTCCTACTACAAGGATGACTTTGGCATTAAATAACCCTTGAAGGTTGATATACCATTAACCAAACCTGTGTATTACAGATATATATAGTGGCTCAAATTTTATTTGGGAATAATTTATGTAGTAATCAAGTCATCATTATTTGCTTTACATGGTTGCCAGTGCCAGTGCAGACTTAGATGGTCACTTAAAGAAAATGAAAGCATAATAATAATAATTCTTGTCAACCCTTTTAACCTATTAAAGATTAAGAACATTTTGACCTTCTGTTCCCCACAGTGGATTTTTTTCTTTTCTTTTTCTCTCCCTTTGTGAATAAAGTAGGAAAGTGGAAATCCAATTATCTTTTGGAAGATACACACACTCTCTTTCTCTCTCTCTCTCCTGAAATCATGACTAAGTAATTACATAACATCATCTCAATTGGGGCCAATGATGTACTAGTGGGTAGGACAGAGTAAAGATATCTGAGCTAAATGTCCATAGTTTTTTTCTTTCGTTACATAGACAAAAGAAAGTCTACATTATTCCTAACCCTTGTGTCACAAAAAATTGTATTAGATGTTGGATTACAGACAAGAACAAACCCCCATTCACGTTCACAATTAAATACTATGAATATGTATATATTTACCCTGCCCCTCCACACACAAGGTGTGATACAAGGTCAATTTTTAAGTGAAGATTTAACAGGTTTTCTTTCTTCTAGATCATTTGCCATATTAAGATTAAAGAGAACACTCAGCATAATAAGGTACAGCTCAAAGGTAAAGTGGAGCAATCCAGGGAATGGAGTACCACCCTTCCCTATACATCAGTGTAGTAGCTATTGAAAAGGGAGCCTTCGGGTCACCCTCGACTATGGTCACCAACTTTACTTTACTTATTTACCCATATCAGGAGAGAGAATAGTAGGACCCGTACTTTTCCCAAGGTTATTAACACTTAGAAATGCAGACTGCATTGTCCAAGATTTGAACTTGGATTGCTATGTCTATTTCCTTGAACAATAACCGTTACACCATGAGTGCCTCCTGATGATATGTAAATGAAATTTAATGTTAAAAACTTATCATGAGTCCAGTGAGTATTGATTTACTCAGCTTTGCTTAGTGTAGCATAAATTTCATATACATACTCAAAATTCGCACTCACATTTTTAAACCAATCAACAAACATTAGAACATTCTAGAAAAAAAGGATCCAAACCACAATACACAAAATTCACGCCCATAGATTTTTGAACCGATCAAGTACTTCTGCCCCCCCAAAAAAACATTCATACCCGTTTTGATCCTCTTAGGAGTTATAAAAAGAAAGCGATGGACCAATTCACCAGAGTTTGCAGTTAATGACAACAAAACTACACTACTGGACTGTTCCCTTACTCCACCAAAACCTGAGAGGTGCCACGCTGTCTAGCAAAGACATTCACGCTTCTCCTTACACCAAAGGTGAAAACAGCAACAACAACAACGACAACCACATCGGCGAAAACAACAACAACAACAACAACCACCACCACATTGGCCAAAACAACAACAACCTTGTGTGTTCCTTTACACAATATACCAGCTGAATAATAAACCTTTATTTTAAAGTTATTCAGGTCTTGTTTTTGTTTTGTTAGGGAAATTATTTGCAAGGAACACACATTGCCTCCAAACTTTATTTTATACTTTCGACACATCTCGCAATATCCCTGACACTTAGTTTAGCACAAGGTCAGGAGTATGGGACATCTGTTGAGAACTGAACTCTGAGACAATGGTTTGCTAACCATTGAGCCATTCAAGGTAATCATTTGACTCCAATAAGTATGCAGTGCAAATCCGGCAGCACAGCATCAAATCCTTTAAACCATCTAGAGAAGACAGACAAATAAGTTTCTGTTTATTGATATAGATTTAGTAGCTCCACATTAAACCATTTGTTCATCCATAAAAGACAAACTCTTCTCAATTTTAAACCCAGTCAGTTGGGACTGTAGAATACACAGATTGCGTCTCTGCAGAGGAGTAAGACACCCTACCACCGTGTGTCCTAGATACGACACTATACAATCTGATGGTGAAGCTCCAGTAATACTGGAGAGGTAGCACCTGATAGAGTCCTATCTATGGGTCAAGTAGAACTGTTTGACATCTAAACTGAGTGCAAACAAATGACTTATGATAAATTGAATTGTTATAAATAGAACTATTTGATCATTTAACAGTGTGTATCTAGAAATGTGTTTACTAACCATATATCAAATATATATATATATATATATATGTAAAAAAAAACAACAGATTTGGTATTAAATAACCAACAATGGTTGATATGCCACCAAACCAATTTTTAATATAGATACTAGACAAATCATGACCCCATAGTAATAGCAGATCATGAATATGTTGACACTTCTATTTCGAAAGGAGTAAAGGATTTTAACTAGCACTTCCTAAAGGAGGACAGACCAACAAACTCTTTCCAAGTATTAATATAGATTTGGTAGTTGTACATCAAACTGTTTGGCCATCTTTAGAGGACAGACAACCAAATTCTTTTTGATTATTTATATAGATTTGAATTTATTTGGTTTGGTTTATTCAATAACATATCACTCCAGGTCAGGTGGACCTGGGAGTAATAGCAATGAAGTGGTATTTCACACTCCTCAGATCCCCAGAGCTGGAGCCTCACCATCAGATACCCATGACAATTATCTTTTATCTGTTTTTTTTTTTTTTTTTTTTTTTTTTTTTTTTTTTAGGAGAGAGTCTGATCCCTTCTGCAAGCCCCATCAACATGGCAAGGTAAATGCTGATAATATATAAAACCTGCAGAGCAAATGATTCATTGTCAGAGTAGATGCAACACCTCTGAACAACTGGGTGGAGTGATATTTAGGACATTTTGAACTGCAACCTGTTGACATCAAGGAAATTCGGTGCCTAATCAGATCACTTCATTAGACGAATTATGACTCTTGATGAAATGAAATAAATTATCATTCATACACTCCCCCCTCGACGTGACCTTACATACCCTACTCACTCTATCACAAAGAATATTTTTAAAAAAAAGCAATTTAAATGCTGATTGAGGCTAATTAGTGTTTTGTACTCTGTGTTCATACCCCCCATGACAAACAGCTTTGGATCCTTCTTTCTCTTCTCTTTTAGTGGTAGTAGTAGTAAAAACACTAACCTACTTTTATATGAATTGTTAAACTAGATATTCATTTTTTATTTATTTTCATGGTTTAAGTTAGATTTATTTCCTTTGAATGAATAAATTTTAAAAATTATCAAAGTAAGAAGTCGTTGTTGGTGGGGGCGGAGTGAAAAGAAAGGAAAGAGTGATGCAAATTTTTTTCAGAATTTTTTCTTCTTTACCAGTTGTTTTTAGCCTAATAAGCATATAAATATATATATATATATATATATATATATATATTATAACCCGGATATAAGAGATTTTCTCTGGTCCCAAATTAGAGCTTGTGTTACCTAAACAAAATAGACCAAACCTGGATATAAGCAACTTTCTCTCTGGTCCGACAACTCTCTTCTATCCAGGTTACAATGTGCTCAGTACTGGCCAGTAAAGCAGTATGAAGCCAAAAATGAAGGTGTTTACTCGTTACTCTGTACCAAACTCATGTATTAAAAAAATCCTTTGATGAGACAGAGTAACGAGTAAACCCCCTCATTTTTGGCTTCATCCTGCTTTACTGGCCAGTATTGAGCACATTTTAAAAACAACATTTTAAAGGATTTTTTGGTTACTCTCCAGCAATGAGACACCATTGACCGAGCTTATGCGTTCGTTATATTCACAATAACCAAGTGAGAAGATCCTCCAAGTCATGTGAATTTTTTTTTAACATCATATCACCTAGGTCTCTTAGCTTATCTTCTTCCCCTCCAACTTCTACTTTTTTTTTTTCAAAGCACAATTTGCTATTGAAAGCTGTGGATAAGATTAAGGAGGAATGCAATGAGATAGCTGATTGTGATCCTGAAAGAGAACTTTTTACACTTAGCAAAAAAAAAGGAAGACGTACTGGGATATGCATATGAAGATACAAATTAAGAATTTTCAAGTAATGAAGCACCATTGCCATTATCATCATCAAGGCATGCCGACAGCACGGGTTCCTTTAACTAACGCTCTCCCTTTTTTTCAGGGTATCTCTTTGAGTAATGGCAACACTCTACCTTCCCCAGAGCTCCAGGGGGTCTCCTCGTGGTAAAATGGTTAAAGTGATGGACAGCGGAATTGTAGTAAGCGAGTTGGTATTCCAGTCACGCTATTACGTTCACTTTTGGGCAAATACCCTTGCGAAAGGTATGAACCCCCTTATCCTCCCATCTATGGGTTAAATAGTACCACTACTGTTCTTCTAGGAGAATGGCTTTGGCATTAAATAACCTACAAAGGTTGATATGCCATTAAACAAACCAAACTAAACCAAACCAGAGCTCTAGTATTGGTTTGGTTTGTTGGGTTTTATGGCGTATCAACCTTTGCAGGTTATTTAACGCCAAATTCATTTTTATGTGAATAATCAGTTCTATTTCAAACAATTCAGTTTAGCATGAGTACACAGTTTAATTGTCAAAAACATTTCTATTTCAAACTATTCAGTTTAGTAAAGCAGTTCTGATTCACCTAATTCAGTTTAGTATAAGTACAGATTTCGTTTACACACAGTTAAATGTCAAAACAATTCTATGTTAAACAATTCAGTTTAGTGTAAATACAGTTTCAATGTCAAAAAACAGTTCTATTTCAAATAATTCAGTTTAGCATAAGCAGGCAGTTTAAATGTAAGTATGGTTTAATTGTCAATAACATTTCTATTTCAAGCTATTCAGTTTAATCAAACAGTTCAGTTTAGCATAAGTATGTCGTTAGTTCTATTTAACCCATAGATAGGGCCCTATCAGGTGCTACCACACCAGGCCAGAGTAGACCTGGGAGCAATGGCAATGAAGGAGTGCTCCATATTCCCCAAGGCTCCAGCATTACTGGGACCTCACCATCAGATTGTTTAGTGTCATACCCAGGACATTCGGGGGGGGCTCTTACCCCTCTGCAGAGGTGTCCAGTACTGGAGCTTCATCAGCAGTTTGGTGTCATGCCAAGGACACCCTTTTATGCTGGGTGGGGATCTGACCTCTTTGCATTGAATGCAGTCGGTGTATCCCAGGTCAAGTCGACATATCGTCTGTTAAGAGTTAATTTTTAATAGTTATCATTGTCGTTGTTAGTCGTAATAATCTTAACTATAATTGTACGAAAAGTCCATGTTTTGCATCTAAAAAAAAAAGAATGATTTGAGGTGCTGACATTCTTTCCCGCCAATTGCAGCAATTAAAAAAATCACGTCATCTGTTTATTTAGTATTTTTATTGTTCGTATTCCTTGGGACGCTTCAGCAGTCTTTGGTGTTTGGTGGGACTTTTATTTATTTAGTTAGTTTTTTTTTATTCTCAAGGTTGAGCGACCAATAACCTTTTATTTCATCACTTTTTCTATAATAAAAAAAACAAACTTTATTGCACACTTTGGAACAAAAGTTAAATATTTTACATTGGGTTATGTCAAGACTAATTTTAGATTGTGAATTCAGATTTTTATCTTTGTATGAAGACTCCAGCTATTGGTTAAATAGTACCGCTACTATTTTTCTACAGGGGTGGCTTTGGCATTAAATAACCCACAAAGGTTGATGTGCCATTAAACAAAGAAATTCCATCTACAGAGTTGAGTGTGTTGTAAAGGTCGGCCTTAAACTGATTGGACCAGTTTCTCCTTTCATCTAAAGGGACCCTGCGCCAAAGTATAATCTACTTTCAGTTGGCCAGTACACACAACACGTTGCAATATATATATATATATATATATATTCCCAATTGGGCCCACACACCCCTAAAACCGAATCTGTGTATTGGTTACTATCTCGAAAAGCAGACCATTCTTGTAACCTTGGCTTGAAACGAATTTTGGCAATGTTTTGTCCTAACACCAGTCATCTTGAGTATTATTACACAGCATAATAACAGACATTTGATTCTATGACTAAGTAGATCTGTTATTTTGAAAACTTTTCTCTTCATATGTATTTACTTAACCCTTTCGCCATCATCAATATGGGGTCTCCTCGTGGTGTAATGGTTAAAGCGGTGGACTGCGGAATCGTAGTATGCGAGTTCGTACTCCAGTCATGCTATTAGGTTCACATTCGGACAATATACCCTTGGGAAAGGTATGAACCCCCTTATCCTCCCAGCTATCGGTTAAATAGTACACACTACTGTTCTTCTAGGAGAATGGCTTTGGCATTAAATAACCTACAAAGGTTGATATGCCATTAAAGAAAGAAAGAAGGAAAGAAAGAAACCATCATCAATATGTGATACAAGGTCAATTCTTAAGCAGATTTTAACAGATTCAAATTTAATTTTTCTCCTATGCCAAGGTTAGAGCTCAGTCTGCCCTACTACTTACCCATAGTTTGACAGAGAGGATTGCTCCATGTATAATTTTCCTTTGAAAATGTGAAATGCTAACAACCTTGCCCAAGATTTGAACTCTGTTCACCGTGTCCATTTCCTTCAATGATAACCATTACTCCACATGTACCTTCTCTCTTTATTAGACTAAATTTAAAGTCTGAATTATGATTCGAATCCAAGCAATAATTTCACAGCAATGTTGTGTTTTGATATCAGATTTTATTTGCTCTCTCTCTCTCTCTCTCTCTCTCTCTCTCTCTCTCTGTGCACTTTTCCAAACTTAGAAGCTTTGCTATTAAATTTTCTAATCTTTTTATTAATAATAATTGAATTTCATTTCTGACAGAAAAGAAAGAAAAAATAGAATTCATTGCTTTCCCACACACACACACTTTAATTTCTATAATCTTCAAATTATAATTATATAATCATATTTTACTCCCTTCTAATATCTCTATGTATTTAATAATTATTAAATACATAGAGATATTAGAAGGGAGTAAAATATATGATTTAGGCTTTTCGTGAAATAAAGAGGCGAAAGTTCGAATCTCACCGAGAGCCTCTTTGGGATTTCCGACAGTTCTGGATTTCCATATGAACTGCAGCACACGGGCCCTCTAGTCTTAAGCCTCTGATAAAACTTGTGGAGGAATGATTATTTCTCCAAGGTGTAAATCTGAGTGCCAGTTCCACAATATACAACACAATTTGTACAAACGTAGACGAAAGAAAATTGACAAAAACAAGAATGTTAAAAAAACAATTTTACTTTATCACAACTGGACAAATAACAAATAAAAAGGTAGTAAGGTTCATAAATTTGTGCTATGCATAGAGATGTGTGTTTATAGATCAAAGCAAGAATATTTTTAGTCAAGAGAAACAATGAGAAAGAGAGAGGTCAACTTGTATTTGTATGTGTGTGGGTATGTGTGAGTTCTGGTATGTCTAAGTCACTTAATCTATTGGTCATTCAAGTCCACTGTTGGCGTGTTAGTGTATTTGATTGCGTCTGACTTTTTTCTTCCACGTTTATCGTCATCGTGTCGTCTGTGGCCGCCTGTGTGTTGCCTCCTCCCTTTGAACTAAAAAATTCTGGGTTCTTATACTCTTTGAGTGGATCGAAATAAGATATGCTAAGTTTACGCAGGTAGATTTTATTTCGGGTCAATTAAAGTTCAAATGTACGGACGTAAGAGTAAACACAACTTATGACCTGATCTAACCAATGAGAATAGTAGAAATTATTTGTTTATTGAGGCGCCTATTTTTTAGTTCTATGAAAGAGTAAATACAACTTGTGACCTGATTTAACTTATGAGAATCGTAGAAATTATATTTTGGTTCTATGAAAAATCTTTGATATGTTTTTTCGAGAATGTTCTAATCTCTATGTGTTTGCTGATTGGCTTAAAAATATTCTATGTAAGTGATATATCCTGAGGTGGCAATAATATAAGGATAATCAAGAGATCGTATTCCGTGAAAGAAAATAATATGTACTATAGGTTTGAATAAATAAAGAAGAGGTTTATTGTAATATTTACAGAGAGAGAGAGTGTGTTCTTCATGTGTTCTGTCCAGGGTGTCTCTCCGTGCTTCTCTGTCCGGTGACCGGTGACATCGTTCCTCATTTAAACTGTTCCGGTGGTGATTACATATCTCACCATAACAGTAAGTAAGGTTTGGATCCTTTTTTATCTAGAATATTTTGATTTACGTTTTCTTGGCTAAATTAACTAAAAATAACAGATTGTGGATCCCATAAACTATAAACAAAAGATACAAGAAGAAAGATTTGTTTATTTTTAGATTGAATAGGGTGTAACGTTACGCCCTCACCCCCACCACATTATCTCAGTCTTCTAACCATTCCACTTCTTACGGCCGGCCGGTGATCAACTAGTGGCTGAGGGGGTAACGCACATTTCTTTACCGCTACACAAGAATACGATCGGGGGGACAGGAGAAAATAAAACAGACGAACAAACACGAACAAAACGCTTGGGGTTAACAAAGAGCAGAAGGAGTTATGCAACACTACATGCATGTGCAGACTATCGCTAGCGTGGGTTACTAGCAAAAATTCCACAAAGCAACTGGAATACCGTCATCTCGACTCGTCTTCTTCGCTGGACCCCATCTTGTCTGCCACTGGTCTCCGGAGTCCGGTGTTGACTGCCCCTGTCCGTGGTTCCACGCTGACTCTCTTTGCTGTCCCGCCGCAAACTGCCTCTCCGCCGGGTCGCGTCGTCAACTCTCTTTCGCGTCCCCTTACCACTTCCGGATACGGCGAGATTTCAGGTCCAAGAATCCTTTGTCTGGTTTCACGCCAAAACAGACAAAGGAATCGTCTGCTTTGGCAGCCCACCCACATAGTGCTACAAGGGCTCCTTGAATAAATTTGAAACTTTTTGAACATTTGAGCCCCTCTTGCTTGTAGATTTTGACGTAGATTTTTATTTTTAAAAAATTCTTTTTATCTATTTTCAATTTTTGATTAATTTTTTTATTCATTTATTTTCTAAATGTTATATACAGAAATCAATACTGATTTACTAATACATTCCAAAATCAAAAAGTAAAGAAACAAAGCACCACAAACGTACATTTCAAAAGCCGGATGTTGTCAAGATGGCCCGAAACCAAAATGAATAAAACACGTCACCGCGCAGGTAAGGCTCTGCGCATCCATCCGGTTAAATGTAACTTTATATTTACAATGTAAAAGATCCCTTTTTTTTTTTTTTTTATACACTCAATCAGCTACTTTTCAAAGTTTTTTTGAGCCGATTCAACCCAAACGCGATTATAAAATGGTCAACGAAATTTCAAAAAGGCAATCGGTCCGGATCTGGTCGCGTGCGTCACGTCTCTGGATACGGTAGTCAACCGAGGCTGCCTGGCACGGGTGCCGGGGAGGCCTAGTATTCGCGTCACGCGGTCAAGACTGACATTCCTCGAGCTTCAGGGGGCCGTCTCCCCTAGCTCTAAACCTCCTCGGAGGGGTTAGATTTATCGCCTGGTGCCTTTTTTTTCAGAGGAATGCCAACAGGTCTCAAGGCATTTTGGGAATGCCGGATGTGTTTGGGCTACAGCTCAGCGCCCAGACCCACCTTAAAAACTAAACGTCTTACCAATCAAACTTGCATCCCAACACTACCACTGACGGCTTAGATCTTACCAACCCACCTCACACACCATACCAAAATACCAACCCAGCCACTCGAGAACAATTTACGCCCACTCTCCTCCTGACCCGTTATCTAGTGGAAGACGAAGGCCCGTGTCTCGCCCGACATATCAAATTTTATTTATTTAAAATAAATGGAATTAAATATATTCCTTTCGTCTGTTGTCTCTTGCAACTCACGCTTATTAATAACATTAATTTTGTCTATTTTGCTCATTTTTTTTTGTCCATATATACGCCAAAAAGCATAATTTTGAAATATTTTTTTAAAAACCTGGGGAGGAGACAAACCGAGCCTCAAATTGTATTTAGCCTACAAGCTCCTTAAAACCTTATCCAAGTTAGAAAAACCAGACACGCAGGATACTGCTGGAGGAGCAGAGACGAGCTCATAAGTGATGTACACCTATGGACCCCCACCTATGGCCGAGTAAAAGTAGGACGACCAGCTAAAACATACATACAGCAGCTATGTGAGGATACGGGATGTAGCCCTGAAGACCTGCCAGAGGCGATGAACGATAGGGAAAAGTGGCAAGAGAGGGTCAGGGATATCCGTGCTGCCGCCACGACATGATGATGATGAATGTCCTTCGTTGTTGTAAATCGACGACCTGAGCTGCAATATTTTTTATAAATAACGAAAAAAAAAAAAAAGAATGATTATAACATGTTTTTCAAGTATAATATTTTCTGATTCGTGACCAAACTCTTTGTGTGAAACAACTGAACACTTTTACTTCATATAAATAAACACATTCTATTTGCCGTTTTTTTTTATACGGTAGAAAAGACGTCATAGTCTGCCGAGCAATGATAATTAAAATCTTTTAATATATTCCAAAAATGTTTTGTATCATGTTGAGTTCCAGTATTTTGCACCCAAAGGGTAAATAGAAGCATCATCAGGTCTCCGATTTCAATTTAAAGTATGTTACATACCATTTTATATATATATATATATATATATATATATATATATAATATTTTGGGGTGAGGGCATATCAGGTAGTATAAAATGACCAATGAAACCAAAAACACTGTTTGCGTAAAAATGGATTAGGCATTGAATGACCTACAAAGGTTGATATGCCATAAAAACCCCACCAACCAAAAACACTGTTAAACTTTGATTATATATATATATATATATCAATATGATTCCGCCACCTTTTGGCATGAGTAATAAGAAATAATAATCTATCAGGACACTATAATATTTACTCTAATGTCATCACGTCTCTATTGGTAATCGCTCTTGTCGTGTCCTCTTGACAGGATCCAGTGTCAGCATAGAACTGATTAATGTAAGTCTTTGCTGGTCGGCCAATACTGGTATGTCCATACGTAAGTAAGTAAAGTTGGCGACCTTAGTCGAGGGTGACCCGAAAGCTCCCTTTTCAATAGCTACTACACAGAGGTGTAGGGAAGGGCACTACTTCATTCTTGGATTGCTTCACTTTACCCTTGATCCTTACCTGATTGTTCTGATTGCTAAGCAAGGCGGCATCAAGTACAATTTTTTGAGTCTTTGGTATAACTCGACCTGGGATTGAACCTTTGGCGAACACTCTATTCGAGTTGATAAAAGAACGTCGCTTATGAGTTCGCCTTTACTTGCCCAGCATTTATTGCTCGTCTTACTTTTATGCTTTGTGAGATGGGTAGTAAGTAGCCGTGCAGGTGCTGTTTTGTGGAGTGCTGCTTCCATGATTTGTTCAATAAGAGAGATCAGATTTCCATATAGATGTCAATAGCTGGCCCAGTCGGCTGGGGCTGCAGAATACACCGACTGTATCTCTGCTGAGGGGTAAGACTCCTCTAATGAGTGTCCTGGATATGACACCAAACAATCTAATGGTGAGACTCCAGTGATGCTGGAGCTTTAGGGAATGTCATTGTTGCCAAGTCAATTCTGGCCCGGCGTGGTAGCACCTGACAGGGTCCTATCTATGGGTTAAATGGAACTAAATCGTGTATTTAAGCTAAACTGAATTGCTTGAAATAAAACTGTTTATATGTATAAAAATGGGTTTAGTAGTAAATAACCAACAATAGTTGATATGCCATAAAAGTAGTAAAGTAAAGTTGGTGACCGTAGACGAGGGGGACCCAAAGGCTCCCTTTTCGATAGCTAAAACACTAAGGTGTAGGGGAGGCCTGTAATATAATGGCCGAGGAATTTCGTTTTATGCCTTTGGGTTTAGTTGGGCTGAGAACCTTTCGGCTCAGTGCATGGGTTACTTAGGTGCAACATTACCGCAGGTGTTCACGCGCGGGCGGAGCGGACGTGTCACTCAGGGATGTCACAATAGCTCAGATGGGAAACGGGACTAGCAAATGCGAATGACGTCACGCACCAGAAGCACGCAGAGGATTTGGGGAATTTTTTTAAAAAGTCAGTTAGTTGAGTTGAGACCTGCCTCGGGAGAAGACTGTTGACTTTCGCTTGCTCGCGGAGGCCTTGTGCAGGTGTCGCACGAGATTGCTGGTGGTGGGGGGGGGAGATGAAAAAGCCAGGATAGAAAAAATGTGTATCTCTCTCCTTATGTCGAAGAACCTTTAAACTCAAAGGTAATAAAAAGTTTCGTACCTGAACTGAGAAGTCGTTACGTGTTTTTCGAGATTCCTATGTTCTATCTTTATAGACATTCGATGTACGTTTCATGGCTATGGTACAGGGCGCTACTCCTTTCCCTGGATTGCTCCACTTTACCCTTGATGCTTATCTTATAATGCTGAGTGTTAAGCAAGGTAGTATCAAGTACCCATTTTTGAGTCTTTGGTATGACTCGACCAGGGATTGAACCCAAGTCTCCCGGGCGATTAGTGAACACAATCCTTTGAACTCCTCCAAGTACTATTTTACTGGACACTGTAAGACCCATATTTCAAGCTCGGGCTAAGCGTTATATTAATTTAATTTAGCTTGATATTCTGAACTAAGCATATACCAAGGCAGTACCATGTTAATCCGTGTAATAGCTTTGGGCGGTTTGAGGCATTGAATGGCTTGATCTTTATCCGCAAGAACATCAATGGAGAGAGGTTGATCTTATTAAAGTCAGATAAAAGAACTATTCAGAAATTATATTTAGGAATCATAAACTGAAATCATAATCAGCGCCTGTGAAAATTGAACCTGGAATAGATCTATCAAATACAGTATAGCTATTTGTCTGGCGCCCCACATAGGACAGAGTATAGCACAAGGTCTTTTATTGTGGATACCGGATGCAGGGCCGAAATCCTAACACGCCTGGCAGTTCCCAAAATGCCTCATGCCCCGTCGGCATTCCCTTAGAAAGAAGTGCCTCAAGCGTCAGTCCACCGAAGTGGGTTAGAGCCTGGGGGACGGCTTCCTGAAGCTTGAGGATTTGTCGGCCTCGCCTGCGAGACACAAATGCTGGGAAACCCCAGCACGCAGTCTCGACCGACTTTAACCCAAAGACAGAATGTAATATAATGGCCGAGGGATTTCGTTTTAGTTTTAAGTTTAGTTCGGCCGAGAACCTTTCGGCTCAGTGCATGGGTTAGTTAGGTGCAAACATGAGTGCAGGTGTTCACGCGCATGCGGAACGGACAAGTCATTCAGAGATGTCACAATAAAAATCCCAGATAGAGGATATGACCAGGGATATGAGTGACGTCACGCACCGGAAGCGTGGGCTGAGATTTGAGAAAAACCAGTTAGTTGAGTTCTAGCGTCCGAAGAGGACGGTTGACTTTCGGGGCTCGCTGGAGCCTTGCGGCGGGTGCCGCACGTGGTTTTGGAGCAGATAGAAAAGTCAGCATAGAAAGATGGTATCTCTCTCCTTATGTCGAAAAACCTTTAAACTCAAAGGTAATAAAAAGTTTCGTACCTGAACTAAGAAATCGTAAGTGTTTTTCGGGATTCCTATGTTATCTTTGTATGAGTTATAAACATTCTATGTACATTTCACATATCCGTATCATGGGTATGTAACAAGAACGATACCAAGCTGAACCGTGACCCAAGAAAACGACCGGTCAAATAAGGACTTATCTTCGGTATAAATTATGTATAACTGAGTATCCTTCACTTACACTTACGACCCATTGATATAAAGTTGACTTTGTAAACTAGTTTGAACTCCAGTCGCCCTAGTGTGTTCACTTTGGGACTAATACCCTTAACACTTACTATCCAGTTCGTTGTGTTTTACGGCATATCAACCCTTATAGGTTATTTAATGCCTAATCCTGTTTATACATATTTATCAAATATCCTATTTACCAACCCCTCCGCTCGGGCAGGATATGACACAAGGTCAATTTTTTTAAGCGGAGTTTAACAGGTTTGAATTCAGAGTTTTCCTTCTCCTAGACTAGTTGCCTAACCAAGGCTGAAGAACCTAGTCTGTCCTACTATTTACCCATAGCTGGAGGGAGAATAATTGGATTCATACCTTTCCCAAGGGTATTAGTGTTATGTGAAATGCAATCAGTCTCGTCCAGGATTTGAACTCGTGTCGCCGTGTTCATTTCCTACGACGATAACAATTACACCACGGGCACCTCCACCTCATATATATTTATCAAATATATATGATTTATAAACGAATAGTTTGTTGGTAACAGTTTTTACACAAACCAGGCCCCATTTGTTTGCACACGGTTAAATGGTTTCAAGTATTGCTATCTAACACTAATAGTTCTATTTGCCAACGTTAAATGGTTTCTAGTTTAGTAAATTATTAAACAGTTGATCTATAGTTGGAACCCTGACAGATACTTCCACTCCGGGTCAGGGTGAACCTCGGTGTAATAGCAATAAGGGGGTTACTCCATATTCCCCAAAGCTCCACGACTGGAGCCCCAACGTCAGATGGTTTAGTGTCATATCTTGGACACTTGTGTGTGTGTGTGTGTGTGTGTAGGGGGGAAGGTCTTACCCCTCTGTAGTGACGCAGTCGGCGTATTCTACAGCCCCAGCTGACTGGGTTGCTTTGTATCCGGTTTGTATCGACTAAAAATAAGAATTTATATAGTTTTTATATATTTCAAAACACAAAATTATACAGTATTTAGAGCAAAGAGATGTTCATACGAAAATGTAACAGATTTTTGGCAAAAATAAGTTCACACTACAAGAGGGCCCAGTCGGCTGGGGCTAGAGAATACACCGACTGCATCTCTTCAGAGGGGCAAGACTCCACCCCAACAAGTGTCCTGGATATCTGATGGTGAGGCTTCAGTAATGCTGGAGCTTTGGGGAATGCAGAACACTCCTTTATTGCCATCGCTCCCAGGTCTACTCTGGCCTCAGAGAGGTAGCACCTGATTGGGCCCTATCTATGGGTCAACTAGAACTAAAAAGTGTTCTTATGCTACACTGAATTATTTGAAATAGAACTGTTTATATGTATAAAAATGGATTTGGCATTAAATAACCTACAATGGTTGATATGCCATAAAACCAAACCAAACCAAATCAGACTTGAAGAAACAAATTATAAAAACACACACACATACACATTTCAATAGCTATTTATGGCGGTATAAAACAGAAGTGATTGTTTATATGTTATGTCTATAGTCAAAACTGACTAGCTTACTTTCGATCATAACGTCTCGAATATGGCGATGCACGCGACCGGAATAAAAAGCAAGTTAATTTTAGTTCTCGTGTTTAATACGCAACTTTAACTTGGGCTGGAAATATTATCATCATCATGTTGCGCCATCTGCACGGACATCCCTGACCCTTTCTCGCCACCCTTTCACGCCACCCTTCTCTATAACATCCATTGCTTCCGGCAGGTCTTCGGGAATACATCTCGTATCGGCACAGAGCTGCTGTATATAGGTTCTAGCTGGTCGTCTTTGCGCGTCTATGTGAAGGGGTCCACAGGAGTACATTACTTATATGTTCGTCCTTACTTCTCCAGCAGTGTCCCACATGTCAGGTTCGTCTAACTTTGATAGTTTTCGTGATGGCTGGTAAGTGGCCATACAGTTGCTACTGTATGTATGTTCTAGCTGGTCGTCTTGCTTTTGCTCGTCCATGTGAAGGGGTCCATAGGAGTACATCACTTATGAGTTCGTCATTACTTCTCCAGCAGTGTCCCGCATGTCAGGTTCGTCTAACTTTGATAGTTTTCGTGATGGGTGGTAAGTGGCCGTACAGTTGCTACTTTGTTGGGTGCTGCCTCCATGACTTGTTTAATATTGCTCGCAGCATTCTTGTGTAGTTGCCGTCAAGCTGGAAATATAGTGCTCATTATAAACAAATAATTACGCCAGCCCATCTCTTCTCAAAGAAACACGGGGAGTCCCTGTGACTAAATTGGTAAAGTGCCGGAAGTAAGCTAGTTCGAACGCCACTCTTTCTATATTACATTTACTTTTGGACTAATACCCTTGGAAAATATATAAACCCTTTTATCCACGTCCTGCTATGGGTTAGATAATACCATTACTTTCCTTCTGCAAGGATGGCTTTGGCATTAAATAACCCATGAAGGTTGATATGCTATTAAACAAAGAAATCAAACCAATCGAATAAAGACAGCACTGGTAATACAAAGTTGACTAGCAACAGTAGCAGAGAAGAATACTTGACAATACCCTCATTTGTGTGTCACGTTTATTTGACCCATATTCTGATTCATTTGGCTATTTACCGCATTCGGTGTTTTTCAAAGAAAATTCAAATTTCGTAATAATTTTTCAGAAGAGGAGAGGTTACTGTTTCTTCAAAGTGAATTAATGTCGCCCTGCACTACTTGACTTTCAGGGCGCGAAAATAATACAGTTGATAAAAAAAAAAGAGGGGCTAGAACAATATACGCACCTTCTTGAATGAAAGGTTGTGAGAAACACCTGCAGAAGACCCGACATTCGAATGAATGAAACATAAGTTTGAAGATTTACAAGTCACGAAGAATCACTGTGTGAATGACAACACTTGGTCTCAGAAAAGTCTTCTGATAAAAATTCTAAAAAAACAAACTTTAAAGATGAAGATACAGCCTGGAGATATGAAAGGCCAAAGGTCAGAAGTCTGACTCTTTTTTTAGTTCTGCTTCCTCCAGGGTGATCAGCTCCGGACACACACACACACACTAGTCACACCGAAATTAACCATTCTTACCCATGTGTATCACATGCAGCTAAAAGGCAAAACTATATCTTCTTCAGTTTCTTTGTTTTAATGGCATATCAACCTTTCTTGGTTATTTAATGCCGAAGCCATTCTCCTAGAAGAACGGTAGCGCTACTATTTAACCTATAGCTGGGAGGATTAGGGGGTTTATACCTTTCCCAAGGTTATTTGCCCGAACGTAATAGCGCGACTGGAGTACGAACTCCCTTACTATGATCCCGCAGTCCATCGCTTTAACCATTACACCACGAGGACACCCACCAAAACGATAAGTGTTTGTATCATTGTATTTACCGATAGGTTTTTGTGGGGGTTATGTTATTGTTCAGCACATTACATTATGGACTCGGTTCAATATTAATCTTGCTGGGGCTGTACAATACATCGACTGCTTCTCTGCTGAGGGGTAAGACTCCCCTCCCTTAACGAGTGTCCTAGTTATGACACTAAACAATCAGATGGCGAGGTTCTTATAATGCTGGAGCTTTTGGGAATGCGGTGTACCTCTTTATTGCCATCACTCCCAGGTCCACTATGGCCCGGAGTTGTTGCACCGGATAAGGGTCCTATCTATGGTTTAAATAGAACTAAACCGTACTTCCTTCACAATGCTGACTTTTGCATTTAAACTACATATTTATGCTGAACTGAATTGTTTAGAATAGAACCGTTTTTGACATTGAAGCTGTACTTACACTAAACTGAATTGTTATATTTAGAACTGTCCTGACATTTAACTGCATGTAAACAAAATTAACTGAATTAGAACTCTTTGAATAAACTGAATGGTTTGAAATAGAAATGTTTTTGACAATTAAACTGTGTATTCATGCTAGATTGTAATATTTTAAATACAACTAACTATTTGTATATAAATGGATTTGGCGTTAAATAACCAACAAAGGTTGATATGCCATAAAACCCAAACAACCAACCAACCAATATTAATCTTTCTCTTACTTTAGCAACACGTAAACAACAATATTAGTTTAAACACAACTAAGAATTCACAAAACATGTTCGAATTAATCATTACGTAAAAAAAAATTGTAACGAAGCCAGCAACTGAGTCTTGTAAACGTAGATTAGTTATGATAGAAATCCATGTCAGTCTCACTTAACTGAATGGAAGGGTGAGCTGAAAAGTTCCTACGACGACGTCATATCTGCAGTTGATGACCTTTCGACTAATGAGATCCAAGCTCTAATGGAAGAAGTGTGTGAGCCACAAAGAGAACAATATTAATAAACTAAAAAAAACATTTTGTCACTTTCCGTGAGGGTATCTTGGTTTAGTTTCTTTGTTTAAAGATACATCAACCTTCGTGGGTTATTTAATACCAAAATCATCTTTCTAGAATAGTAGTGTTAGTATTTAATGCATAACTGGGATGGATAAGGGGGGTTCATACCTTTTGCAAGGGTATTAGTCCGAAAGTGAACCCAGTAGCGCGACTGGGGGTCGAACTCGCTCACTACGATGTCACAGTTCAGAATGTTAGCCATTAGGCCACGAGGTCTCCCCCCACAAAAAAAAAAAAAAAAAAAAATGCGCAGAGCTTTTGTTAGTTAATCTTCTGAAAAGACAAAGTGAGAGTGGCCTAGCGGTTAATATCACGGACACTGGAATCCCACTGAGACAGTTTGTGTTCACTTTACACAAATACCTTTTGTGAGAGGAACTTATGTCTTCATTTCTGAGTAAAAGAAAATGTTGGCCAGACTGAGCCTAAGTTGGCAATCAGTTTAGGAGACAGACAATTTGAAATCGGAGAATGGATCAGGTTACTTTTATGACTTAACTTTTATTCATGTGTTTCTATGATGGCTATAATATCGTTCAATGTGAGAGAAGGAAAGTTTCTATAATGATAAGCCTTACATCGCATTTGAGCAGAAATGCCATATAAAAACACGATGGAGACACAGACTACTTCGACATTGTAGCAGGTGTGCTGCAAGGAGACATATTAGTCCCATACTAGTTTATCTTCTGTCTAGACTACATGCTTAGAACGTCTATTGATAAAATGAAAGACAACGGTTTCAAGCTGACAAAGGAAAGAAGCAGAAGATATCCCTCACAAACAATTACGGACGCGGACTACGTCGATGACATCGGGCTTCTGAGAAATACACCCGCCCAAGCCGAAACCTTGCTACATAGTCTGGAATGAGCAGCTGTAGGCATAGACCTCCATGTCAACGCAGACAAGACGGAATACATGTGCTTTAATCAAAGAGGCGACATCTCCACACGAAACGGTGGGCCTTTGAAACTAGTAGACAAGTTCACCTACCTAGGAAGCTGTGTCTCATCAACTGAGAAAGACATCAACATGCGACTAGCAAAGGCATGGACAGCTATCAATAGGTCATCGGTTATATGGAAGTCAGACCTGACTGATAAAATAAAACGAATTTTTTTTCCAAGCACCGGTCGTGTCGATACTGCTATAGGAATAAATTACATGGACGCTAACTAAACGTATGGAGAAAAAGCTTGACGACAATTACACAAGAATACTGCGAGTAATATTGAACGAGTCCTGGAGACAGCACCCCACAAAGCCGCAGCAACAGCCAACTACCACCCATCACGAAAACTATCAAAATTAGACGAACCTGACATGCGGGACACTGCTGGAGAAGTAATGACGAACTCATAACTCATGTGGACCCCTTCACATGGACGAGCAAAGGCAGGACGACTAGCTAGAACCCATATACAACAGCTCTGTGCCGATACAGGATGTAGCCTTAAAGACCTACCGGGAGCGATGAACGATAGAGAAGGGTGGCGGGAGAGGGTCAGCGAGATCCGTGCTGGTAGCGTGACGTGATGATGATATATATATATATATATATATAGATGTATATATGTACATATATACGCATATATATATATATACATATATATATATATATATATATACACACACACACGTATATATATATATATATATATATATATATATATATGTGTGTGTGTGTGTAGTTGGGCAGCCGCCTTTCATTTATGCTCGTTTGATTAAATAATAAAGACACATTTTGTTTATATAATTTTATTAAGATCCTTTCAAGTTTCCTTATAAGTGTCTTGGTTTTAGGTTGGAATTGGTAGATGAATTTACCAAAATTGTCCCGAGCGCTTTCGGTCCTTTTATAGGCTATCGTTTGGGGTTGTTTGCATGTGTAAAGAGTGTTTTTTAAAAGAGTTTTTAGGTTTATATATATATATATATTTACTAATCAATTATCTACCAGTATTCACGGTACCAGAAAAAAACAAAAAACCCCTGGCCAGGAACAAGAGAAAAAAATATCTCGAATCACGGTCCAGAGGAAAAAGAAAAAAGTTTTTTGGGTAAAAAAGAAAGAAAAGACCGACCTCGTCCTACTCCTTGAAAAAAATCAAGGCGTACTTAGTCAGTGGCCAAAAGAAAACCAAAAAACCCTCCGCGAATACTGCAATGCTATAATTACTAAAGTGCTCAACATTAAACAATGGGGCCAATTATAGAATTAACTTAAATCGCTAGTCGAAAATCTTCTACTAAAGTTTCACCTTAACGGATCATCAGGAAGTTTCGCCTAAACCATTCTAAGGAGAAATTGCTTTGCCTTTATTCACCAAAAACCTCCACCTATCCTAAAATTTGCATATTATTAGAAAAAAAAAAATAAAATAAAATAAAAATAAACCTATAACATTTCCTAATTATATAGTAACCACGCTCTTTTGTGTTTACAACTATTCAACACCTCCGATCTTTTGTTTAGCATATTCTTACTTTTACAATCTGCTATTATCAATTTTTCCTCCATACAAAGATTACAGGTTCTATTACCTGCCCTATATTTGCGGCATTTCTTTATTTCGATTAATTCATCGGATGTGTATTACTATATAACATTAATAAGATTATGGAACCTAATAATCATGGATTGTATAGGGACGACGGGCTGATTATAGTGGATAAAAGTACGCCGAGGAAGTGTGATGGGATTAGAAAAAAATTGTATAAGCTGTTTGATGACTTTGGATTTAGGTTAGATGTAACAACAGATTTAAAAATAACTGATTATCTTGATATTACTTTAAACTTATATAGTGGAACAGTATCTCCATTTAGAAAAAGGAACCAGGATCTGCGTTATGTAAACAGGGGATCTAATCACCCAATACAGGTCTTTAAACATGTACCTAAAGGAATAGAGCATAGATTATCTCCTTGGGAGAAGTATGCATGTAACAATTCCACCGTCCAGCCATGGGTAAATTGTAGACTGAAATGATCATTTTAACATTGGTATGATGACCAGTCTAGAAGGAAAACTGAATTCAAACCTGATAAAGTCTGCTTAAAAATTGACCTTGTGTCGTACCCTGCTTATAATGATGGATTGGGCAAATACGTATGTGCATAGAAAATACCAGGTTATGTAGAGCGTCAATTTTACAAATGTGATATCAGAACTTGGAAATATATTCGGTTGTTTTCTTTTGTTTTATGGTATATCAACCTTTGTGGGTTATTTAATGCCAAAACCACCCTTATAGAACAGTATCTGGTTGTAGAAGTGGGTTCATGCATTTCCCAACGGTATTAGTCCCACAGTGAACGTAATAGTAATTTACAAAGCGCTTTGCTTTGATGCGGCACAAGGCCGAATGAATGGGGCGCCCAATGAGGCTCCAACTCACTCGTGTAGGTTTGCTAGTCTAGCTTGCTAACCGATACACAACCAGAGGTGCCCCCCACAGTGAACGTAATAGCGTAACTGGAGCTCGAACAAGCCTACTTCGAGACCACAGTTCAGTACTTTAACCCCCAAATAGATTAGGTTGTTCGGAAAATACTGCCTGATTATAAAACAAACTTTTATTCCGAACATAATGAATGTAAACTGTGTTTTAATCAGTCGAAATAGGATCCCTAAACATCTATGAACAAAGTTACTTCTGTCTGTATGATAAAACTCTAAAGGTTTTGATGCCAAGAAATCTTTAAATGCAGTTTCTTCTCCTTTGGAACAGAAAGTATTTTGGTGTAAAAAAAAGTGTCCGGATGCCTGAGAAAATGGTAGTCGGTGGGTGAGAGAATAGTATTGTAGCAGAAAGAACTTCGTATTTTTGTTTGGCGGGTAAATTAATTTGACCGTTATGGTCGTCGCATATTTTTACCCAATGAGGATGACTTATCCTATTCAGCCTGGACCATTTTCCCGGACAACATAAAAATGGTGAAAGCCCGCCAAACTATCTCTTCCTCAGAACCTTTCGAGCAGGACGGACGTACTTTCTGTCCGCTCCCTTCATAGCAGCAGAATCACACCATGAAGAAAGCCGTCTAATTTATTAACCTCTTGAATCTACTCTCTTAGACCAAGGATTCCCAGTTGAATATGAATTAGATGCATGTAATCTGCCACTTACAGGAACACCTTTATGTTGCCTCTAACTTTTGCTATGTCCACAGCGACAAGTAATTACGCACAGACATCCAGCTACCTCATTCCTGGGCAACATTATCTGGAGACTTTCATGCCTCTCTCCTAGAGCAACCAGGACCACACATTTATAGGTGACTACTTCATTCCTGTCCTTAAACAGCAAACACGACTTTTGCTTGGGCCTATAGTGACGCATATTCCGCTCAGACATTCAGCATTGCCTTGACTGTAGCGATGCACATTCCGCTCAGGCATTTAGCTGCTATAATTCCTTCTCAACTCTATAACTATTTCCTACGACCCTTGCTACGAGACTTGCAGCATAAAGGTGCCCTTTATTCTGGCTACCATTAAACCTTCTTGAAAACCTTACGGCATATTCGTTATTCTCCTTTATTTTCCAACAATATAGCGGGGAACTAACGTAACACTCTTCTCGCTAAAGTATCAAATTATATAAAAAAATACTCTTGAAAATGTATCGAGTCTACTGTTGACTTTTCTCATCATCGTCACTTTATTATATAAGTTATTCAGCTTCATTTGAATTTTAAGATTAAAAAGCAATTCAAGTCATTGTCTCTTTACTTTTTGATCACATCTCGTATGTAGATATTTTTTTAGATACGCTGTCACTCATTTAGATATTAAAGTTGTCTTGCTGTCTAGCAGGAGTGGATCTACTATGAAATTAATTTTAGGGTTCCTAAACCCAGAGGGGCCTCAATAGTTAATTTACTCCACATTGTTTAAAAATTTAGTGTCTACTGTCAAAGAAAGAGTTTTTAGAAAATAATGAAATTAATATAATTCAATATAAAATAAGTTAAAATAAAGATTTTTTAAAAAGTTATCAAAGATGCGAACCTTCCCATTACAGTTCAATGTAGATCCACAATTGCTTCCCAGTGGAGGTGACGAGCTAAGTTCAAATCATTGACGTGACTGTTTACATTTCACTTAACGGTAATCTTCTTGGGAAAGTCGTGAATCCATCACTTCCCTTGTGGGTAAGGTCAGTCTGGTTTGTCTTGCATTCGAAGAATTGGAAATATCCTGAACTCAAAACTTTACAAGTCTTATTTGTGTGGCACGATGGGGTGCATTCGTTTCTGTGTGTGTGGGTGAGTGCCAGTCAGAGGATTCCTTTATCTACTTTGGCGAGAAATCCACACAAAGGGCTTGCGCACGAAATTTCCTACGAGACCGGAAGAAGACGAGGAAAGGCAAGGTCCCAGAGCAGGCAACAGAAGTCGAAGAAAGGCAACGGTCAGAGAAAGGCGGCTGCTGAACGAGGAGTTGGGACCTGTGGACCCAGAGGCTGGGTCGGCGAGCGCGAGAGGATGAGTTCGCGTTCTTGGTAGCTGTGTGGGAATTTTCGAGTACACGCTCGCGACAGACAGAAGCATAGAATGCTGGGAAAGTGACCAAACTTTTCCCTTCTTGCACTTGGATTTAACCCAAGTCCGTGCTTGTTTGTTCTTTTCTTCCACCCTCTCGGTTGTATATGTTGTGTCTTGTATGTTTGTAAAGCAATGTGAAATGCCCATGGCCGGAGATGAGAGAAACCACAAGACGATCGGATGGCCAAAAGCTGGTTTAGGAGATTGAGATAGTGGAGGTCGGCCAGCGAGCATATAGTCCCATTTGGAGATTATGCAACATACTGATACACGTTCCTTCAGTTATCAGCTCATCCAAAAGAATTGGCTGATTCTACAGAAGCTTTCACCACTATAAACAAATCACTTTATGAATGACTTAAACGGCATGTCAACCCATCCGGGGTTATTTTATGCCTCGATGTTAGGGAATCGCGTTCATTATGTTGTATACTCACAACCATAATCATAATACGAACTTTAATGAACGGACGAACACACTTCTTTATAAAAATATGTATCTCTCACCCTTTATTCTCAGTGTTTCTGTGGTGTGTGAGAGATGAGTGGAGACAGGAACAGGCTGCTATATTGACCCAATGTTTCTCTTGACCATAGCAGCGCTTCTTCCGCATCTTAGCTAGGGTTGCTCAACCGGGAGTCTGCAAGCTGGTTATCACTCTGGCCTTACTGTAACCAACTAACTCAACTGCCGCCGGCACCTGTCTGTATTCTGTCATAACGCCCACTTGCTTCCGCTTCTTCTCCCGCTTATTTACACAGGTGCATCTCTTGATTAACGGCTCGGTCAAGGGTCAATATACAACAATTGTGCCTTTATATTTACATTTTCTGCGTGGTTTCTTGAGAATTTTTTTTGCATACGGTTATATCAATTATTCATATCCAGTACAAATAATTTGCAAACAGATCTATTTGATCTAGAGATAGGGCCCTAATAGTTACTACCAATCAGGGTTAGGGTGGACCTGGGAGTAATGACAATGAAGGGGTACTCCGTACTTACCACAGCTTCAGAACTAAACCCTCACCAATGCTGTTTCGTGTTATGCCCTGTACACACCTTTTTACTGGGCGGTGGTCTTACCCCTTTACTGTGGGGTCCAGTCAGTGCATTTTAAGCGTCGCGAACAAGGTATAATGACTTTTGAATTCCACACAAACCCCTAACCCAATGCATTCCTACAATAGACCTTCCCTACTGGACTAGCATAAAAAAAAGCAGGGTTGATTATGAATTTCATCTCCCCACTACCACATACTTTTTTCTTCAATATCTCGTGCATTTGAATACAGAAACAATGTTACCGGTAAAATGACTTCCGAAAAATTCGTATTCGTATTGTATGAACAAGTTCAAAAAGAAAGAATAAAGTTTTTCATTTATTTATGATCAAAAGTAAAAGCTCAAAAAAAAAGTAAAACAAAAAAAAAACAAAAAAAAAAAAAAACAAAGGATTGACATTTTGAGAGAGAAAAAAAATCTAACCAATGAGAATACAAGGGACTGTCTCATGGGTGAGGTCATTATGAACTTGACATCAGCAACAAAGATCAGTATTTGAACCCAGGAAGTTAAATGTTACTTTTCTAAAAAGTTTCACCTTGGAATTGACGCAATTCTCTCCTCGTTTCTCTTCCTATGTAACATCGGCGTTATAATTCAAATATTAAGCGTCAATATACAATACAAGCTGACCAGTTCGAAGAATCAGCATTCAAAATCGTAGCTTTTACCTAGTCTCGAATATCAATCTCTGGTACCGAGTAGGAAAAAAAGTAACTCTGAATGCTTTTTAAATATTTATTAATTGATTTTATCGGCATATCAATTCGTCTAGGGTTGTTTTATACCTAGAGGTTAGGGAATCGCGTTTTTATACGTTCAAATTTAGATTTTTGTTTTGTTTCTTTAGAGTATTTTTTCTTTGTACCTCATCCTATCGAATTTGAATGATTTTTCAATAGATCTATTCGATTCATAAATGGGAGCTTAACTGGTGTTTTGACTTCGGGTAATAGTTGACCTGGTAATAAAAGGATTCCCCAAAACTGCAGCCTCACAATCAGATACAATTTACTGTCATATTTAGGATTCCTTTTTGAAGGCCCAGTTGGTTGGGGCTGTAGAATACACCGACTGCACCTCTGCAGACGGTAAGACCCCACCCCAACGAATGTCCTGGATACTGTTTTGACATTTAAACTACGTACTAATTCTAAACTGAATTGCTCGAAATAGAACTGTTTTGACGTCTAAACTGTGTACTAATGCTAAACTGAATTATCTGAAATAAAACTGTTTGACATTTAACTCTGTGTATTGCCCAGTCGGCTGGGGCTGTAGAATACACCGACTGCATCTCTGCAGCGAGGTAAGACACCCCCAACGAGTGTCTTGGATATAACATTAAGCCATCTAATAGTGAGGCTCCAGTCTGGAAGCTTTGGGAAATGTGAAGTACCCCTTCATTGCCATTGCTCCCAGCTCCACACTGCCCTGGAGTGGTAACATCTGATAGATTCCTATCAAAGGGGTCAAATAAAACTGTTTGACATTTAAACTGTGTGCAAACAAATAACTGTCTAGTTGGTTGATTGGTTGGTTGGTTGAGTTTTATAGCATATCAACCTTTGTAGGTTATTTAACGCCGAATCCATTTTTATGTAAATAATCAGTTCTATTTCAAACACTTAAATTTAGCATGAGTACACAGTTTAATTGTCAGAAACATTTCTATTTCAAACTATTCAGTTTATTCAAACAGTTCTAATTCAGCTAAGTATAAGTACAGATTGTGTTTACACACAGTTAAATGTCAAAACAGTTTTATGTTAAACAATTCAGTTTAGTGTAAACACAATTTCAATGTAAAAAAACAGTTCCATTTCAAATAATTCAGTTTAGCATAAGCACGCAGTTTAAATGTAAGTACGATTTAATTGTCAAAAATATTTTTATTTCAAGCTATTCAATTTAGTCAAACAATTCAGTTTAGCATAAGTAAGCCGTTAGTTCTATTTAACCCATAGATAGGACCCTATCAGGTGCTATCACTCTGGACCAGAGTGGACCTGGGACCGATGGCAATGAAGGGGTGCTCCGTATTCCCCAAAGCCCCAGCATAACTGGAACCTTACCATCAGATCGTTTAGTGTCATATCAGGACATTCATTGGTTTTTTTTACCCCTCTGCAAAGGTGCAGTCAGCGTATCCTACAGCCCCAGCCGACTGGGCAATACACAGAGTTAAATGTCAAACAGTTTTGTTTCAGATAATTCAGTTTAGCATAAGTGCACAGTTTAGACGTCAAAACAGTTCTATTTCGAGCAATTCGGTTTAGAATTAGTACGTAGTTTAAATGTCAAAACAGTTCTATTTTAAACAATTCAGTTTAGCATAAATACGCAATTTAAATGCAAAAATCAGTATAGTGAAGGATGCACGGTTTAGTTCTATTCGACCCATAGATAGGACCCTTATCAGGTGCTACCACGCCGGGCCAGAGTGGACCTGGGAGCGATGACAATAAAGGTATACTCTGCATTCCCCAAAGCTCCAGCATCACTGAAACCTCACCATCAGATTGTTTAGTGTCATATCCAGGACATTCGTTGGGGTGGGGTCTTACCCTCTGCAGAGGTGCAGTCGGTGTATTCTACTGCCCCGACCGACTGGGCAATAATGACTTATTGAATTGTTTGTGATATATAGCAATAATTTGAACCATTTATACGAATGTCTAATGTGGAACAGAATTATTAGCGTTGAATAACAATACTTAAAACTCTTTAACTGTGTGCCTAATTTGAATTATTGTTATACATGATAATACCTGGAACCATTTAATTGTGTTCAAATGAATGAATAGTGTTGAATAGTTTACAAAGAAATTGAGGCAAGCACAAAAATACCCGTTTTTACCTAATTTGAGGGTGCTGAATTCAAATTTGAAATCCGTTTTTAGTCATCACCTCTAGTTTTTTTTTTAGATATGCATAAGTGTGCATTTTGTGCATATACGGTACATAAAGGCGTATATGAATTCAGGGATAATTCTAATATTGTGAAACTTATGGCTTATTTTTTAGTTATTATGCACTAAATGTAAGTGATAGCATTACATTATATATATATATATATATATATATATAGTTATATATCAAGACGGATTTTGACAGTTAAGGCAGCAGGTCTCAATCCACACTCTGGCAGTCATTGGAAAAGGTTGTCTCGCAGGCGGCGCAGGAGGTTGGTGTCCCTCAACTATCGTGTTACACATCTTTTAGGTTACTAAATATTAGTATTACATTTTCAAATGCACATTTAGTTTTACTTTGTTATATTTTCAGATTCTCCAATGGCTTCAAACACGTCAAAATGTCGAGGATGCCTCAACAAGGCCAATTCTTTCTGCTACGTGTGTGGGGACTTCACATCAGTTGCACAGCGTCGAACCATCACTTCCCTCCTCAGAACCGCCTATTTTCACTATTTTGACTGTAAAATTGGTGATCAGGACAAGTCTTGGGCTCCACACATCTGTTGTAAACCCTGCTACAATGGACTAACTGCATGGTTTAATGGCAGGAAAGCGGCTTTCAACTTTGCAGTCCCGATGGTTTGGAGAGAGCCGCGAAACCACACAGATGATTGTTATTTTTGTTTTATTAATATAACTGGTTTCAATGCATCTTCTAGGAAAAAGATCAAATATCCCAACCTTCGATCTGCTATGAGACCCGTTCCCCATTCAGATGATATTCCTGTACCCACACCTCAAGTAAATAAGGATCTTTTTTCCTAATCAGATGAAGAAATGCCTTCAAGGGAGGATTCTGCCGAGTCAATATCTTTGGAAGATATTGAGTCTACATATTCAGGAACAAGTGGCAATGAGCCACACTGGATCACGCAAGAAGACCTGAATGATCTTGCTCGTGATTTGTATCTGTCAAAACAGCAGTCAGAGCTCTTGGCCTCTTGGCTTAAACAGTGGAACCTAGTCCAGGAAGATGTAAGGATCACCAGTTTCAGGAATCGGAACAAATAAGGTAATTAGTCTTCTTATGGGTATGCAAGTAGGCTTTACAAAGTAGTGTTGTTTTCTCTGTCTCTGGGATAGTCAAGCTGTATCCCAGCATTACAAACAGAAAGACTGGGGGTCGAGAAGCACTTTTGTTCCTGACGAAAACAGCCTCAAGGAGAATCCTCTGGTGGACATGAATAAGGTGCTTCTTCCTCCTCTTCACATCAAGCTTGGTTTGATGAAGAATTTCGTGAAGGCGTTGCACAAAAATGGTGCTGCCTTCCAACACTTGTCTACTGTGTTCCCAGGTCTTAGTGCTACTAAGCTCAAAGAGGGCATCTTTGTCGGACCTCAGATCCGAGAAGTGCTGAAGGATACTGATTTTGAGGAGCTTCTTAACTGAAAGGAACTGAGAGCATGGGAAGCATTCAAGTCAGTCTGTAGTGGCTTCCTTGGTAACACACGCGTACCAGATTACCAAGCCTGTATTGAGAAGTTGCTAAAGTCTTAGGAGGATATGGAGTGCCGAATGTCACTCAAGATTCCTTTTCTCCACTTCCACCTCAACTTCTTCCCGCCAAACCTTGGAGCAGTGAGTGATGAGCATGGAGAAAGATTCCACCAAGACATTACGAAGATGGAGAGCAACTATCAAGGCAAATGGAACCCCGGCATGATGGAAGACTTCTGCTGGATGCTCTTGCGTGACATCCCGGAGGCAAAATATACCAGATCTTCGAAGAAAACACACTTTTCATTGTCTATGGTACTATGAATTGTGTAATTGTGTCATCCAAGTATATTGATTCAATCAGTGTTCTTTATCTATCCTGTTTTATCTGTTATATGCTGATGCAACTCTTGAAATATGCACATATATTCTCTGTTTATACTAAAATGAGACTATTTAAAAGCCAGAAAACTAGAGGTGATAAAGCAAAACTATTTATAAATTTGAATTCAGCACACCCAAATTAACAAAATAACACCTACCCCCATTCTTGCCTCAGACCAAAAATTTATATTTGTAAACCAGTGTTACTGTTAAATAGCAATACTTGTAACCACTTCACTGTATGCAAACAAAAGATTAATATCAAATAGAATTAGTCATGGTAAATTGAAATTTTAGTGAGGATAATTGTTACGTTAGTTCCTCGCTATATTGTTGGAAAATAAAGGAGAATAACGAAGATGCCGTAAAGTTTTCCAGAGAGTTTTATAGCCACCAGAATAAAGGGTACCTTTTTGCTGCAAGTCTCGTAGGAAAGAAGGAAGGAAATAGTTATTGAGATGAGAAGGAATTATAGCAGCTAAATGCCTGAGCGAAATGTGCATCGCTACCGTCAAGGCAATGCTGAATGTCTGAGCGGAATATGCGTCGCGATAGGCACAGCAAAAGTCGTGTTTGCTGTTTAAGGACAGGAATGAAGTAGTCACCCATAAATGTGTGGTCCTGGTTCCTCTAGGATAGAGGCATGAAAGTCCCCTGATAATGTTCCCCAGGAATGAGGTAGCTGGATGTCTGTGCGTAATTACACGTCGCTGTAGACATAGCAAAAGTTAGAGGCAACATAAAGGTGTTCCTGTAAGTGGCAGATTACATGCATCTAATTCATATTCAACTGTGAAGCCTTGGTCTAAGAGGGTAGAGTCAAAAGGTCCATAAATCAGACGGCTTTTTTCATGGTGTTGTGATTCTGCTGATATGAAGGCAGCGCACAGAAAGTATGTCTGTTCTGCTCGAAAGGTTCTGAGGAAGGGATAGTTTGGCGGGCTTTCACCATTTTTATGTTGTCCGGGAAAATGGTCCAGGCTGAATAGGATAAGTCATCCTCATTGGGTGAAAATATGCGACGATTATAACGGTCAAATTAATTTACGCGCCAAACAAAAATACGAAGTTCTTTCTGCTACAAAATAATTGAAGCTGTGTAGTAACGTTTGCAATTCTAGTGTGCAAACAAATTAGTTCTAATTCATTTCAAGATGAAATTACCAATAAACTATTCACTTACAAATCATATATGTATATCCATTTAAATATGAGCAAATAAATGACTGATGTTAAATTGTTACTGTTACATAGCAATGCTTGAAACCATTATACTGTGTGCCAACAAATGATTAATTGTAAATAAAATTATTAATGTTAGATGGAAATACTTGAAACCATTTAACTGTACAGACAAATATAAAATGAGTTCAGGCTCGTTTAGGTTTCTTTGTTTAATAGCATATCAATCTTCGAAGGTTATTTAATGCCAAAGTCATCCTTCTAGAAGAACAGTAGTGATACTATTTAACCCATAGTTAGGAGGATAAGGGGGTTCATACCCTTCCCAAGGGTATTTGTTCGAAAGTGAACGTAATAGCGTGACTGGAGTTCGAACTCGGTAACCATGATTCTGAAGTCCAGCTCTTTAACCATTACACCACGAGAACACCTCCAGTCTCGTTCAAAAATGTTATCAAATATATGTTTAATATTTACGTATAAACAGGATTTGGCGTTAGATAACCTACAGTGGTTGATATGCCTTAAAAACCAGCTAACCGTCCCTTTTTTGAGATTTTACACTTCTGTAGGGGATATCGTCAGTATATTCTAAGCCATGCAGACAGAGCTGGAATGCTTTTTTAGGTTACTTTTAATATGGCACAAAACTAGATTGGGTTAGGAAAATTGTGTTACGTCATCCTCCAAATAGAGATGGCATACCTGTCTTGCAAATCAACCTTTGAAAACCCGAGTTCAAACACTTTGAGAAATACGAACATATTTATTATGATGCAATTGGTCGAGTCAATTTAAGGAAACAGTTTTGTGACATTGTGCTAGAAGAAAAAAAAATTGTAAGGA
>CAUZXS010001508.1:157500-167377 GCA_963585895.1 Sepioteuthis lessoniana
GAGTTGTGGACTGGTGCATTGTCCTGGTGGAAATGCCACTGACCCGATTTGAAGATTGTTGGCCTCTTCCGACGGAATCTCTTCCTGAACTCCCTTAAAACCTCAACATAGCAACCCTAATCTTTTGGCTAATCAACGGTGGTATATTGACTTCCTTACTCCTGCCACACCTCTCATCATCCCTCACAGACTCCCTGCCTTCCTTGAATCTCTTATGCCACTCAAAAACTGATGCTCGATTCATGCAAGATGCTCCAAAAGCAGTCTGAAGCATTCCATACGTTTCTGTGGCATTTTTTCCAAGTTTAAAATAGAATTTTATTGAATATCGTTCTTCTAAAGTGTCCTAACGTCCAGATTGCATTTTTGAAATTCACCAGCTGTGGTAATCAGGCTTTAGATGTATAGCAATAACATACTGAATTCTCAAGAGTCTACGACAATTTTAAAGGCCTGTACAAAAAACGTCTGGAAACTTATTGAAGGTACCACGTATGTATATGTATATATGTAAGTTTCTGTCTATAAGTAAGTATATATATATATATATATATATAATTATATATGCATATATGTATGTATATGTGTATGTACAATCGGCTGGAAACTCAAACCTGATTAAGTTGTCATAATAAATTTATTTCGGCGGAGAATATTACTATACTCTCTTTCTCGTCAGATGACTTTTTATATGCTTTACTTGAAGTTGTAGAACTGCTAATGTGGCGTTACAGTTCATATATGAAAAAAAAAAAAAATAATTCACCGGCGAGGGCAGTGGGGGTCAAAATATTAGGTGTGAGAAACATCAAGAAACAGGTGTGGGGCTTCTCTGTAGATCAACCCATCCTAATTTGCGCACATGTCGGGAATCTCGTTGCAGGTGGGATTTTCTAAACAATCTACGATCGTAGAACGAATGACATTTACTCCGAATACATCTGTTAACTATCTCAGCTGTTGTGATCTTAGATATTCCTCTTAATTCGATTAGAAACAAGATCCTTAAATAAGATAAAGGTAAAGAACTTTTATTCGTAGCTAGCATGTGCCTTTAATTAACCCTTAAAGTGGTCAAGGGGAATTAACTACTCCAGAGACAAAGGCCTTAACTTTTGGATTAATATCCGAAGTTCATCGGATCATCATCTATCTTTAAATCTCCTCGCCCTAATGGTATCAACTACTGAATTGAGGTGCTCGTGGTGTAGTCGTTATCGTCGTAGGAAATGGACACGGCGACACGAGTTCAAATCCTGGACGATACTGATTGCATTTCACATAGCACTAATACCCTTGGGAAAGGTAAGAATCCAATTATTCTCCCTCCAGCTATGGGTAAATAGTAGGACAGACTAGGTTCTTCAGCCTTGGTTAGGCAACTAGTCAAGGAGAAGGAAAACTCTGAATTCAAACCTGTTTAACTCCGCTTAAAAATTGACCTTGTGTCATATCCTGCCCGAGCGGAGGGGTTGGTAAATAGTATCAACTACTGAATTGATCGTTACAAATTTCTAATAAATCCTCATCGTTGTCCTTACAATTATATTGGAATCGGGGTTTCAGTGACTCTCAGTCAGGATAATTTGAATTTTCCTTTATGTCTACATTTAAAGAAGAGTTCATTTCTTTCGTTGAACAGTAGCTTGTGATTTCTGAAATCAATTATACTAATTTTCTCATCTATACATAAGTTACATCTACCTTTGAAGCTATTCGCGGTAGAAGAGTGCCTGATTATCTTCCACTTAACTTGTGGAGTCAGTCCCTGATCTTTAAGGCCCCAAAAATATTTTGATAGGGCAGTCTGGTTTCTAAGTCTTGAATTGGAGAAAGAATGCCTATGATTATATCATCTTTGCTTCCAATTTCCAGCGGAGATGCCTATATAGACTCTCTCCGTCAATATTATGTTCCCTAGGAGAAATGCATGTCTGGTACTATTTACCAACCCTTCCGCTCGGGCAGGATATGACACAAGGTCAATTTTTAAGCGGAGTTTAACAGGTTTGAATTCAGAGTTTTCCTTCTCCTAGACTAGTTGCCTCACCAAGGCTGAAGAACCTAGTCCGTCCTACTATTTACCCATAGCTGGAGGGAGAATAAGAGGGTTCATACCTTTCCCAAGGGTATTTGCCCGAAAGTGAACGTAATAGCGCGACTGGAGTACGAACTCGCGTACTACGATTCCGCAGTGCATCGCTTTAACCATTACACCACGAGGACACCCATAAATGCATGTCTGGTATATGATGTTTCTCGAATTGCAACGTCCGCCTAAGAGGCATTCCTCTTTACTTCTACAGTTACAAAATGCAACGTCTGGACTCCTATCGTCTACAATTAGTTCATTTAGTAGCCTCCTGTTATGGTTGTTTAAAATGTTATTCATATTCTTGGTGCAAGAGTAGCTAATTTTTACTGTGTTCCTATCAAAAATTTTTATCAATGGATTATTCCTATCAAAGTGTTTATCCAGGAGGTGTAGGAAGTATTTACCTATATTAATGTTAGTAAGCTTACAAAAAGGCGGATTAAACCAGATTACCTTTCTATTTCCTCGTCTTTTCGAGTGATTATTATTATCCTTATCCCCTACCTTGATGAGTGCGCGGGTCCCACCATTATTACCCTTACCCCAAGAGTCGAGGTCCACCGGGGTTAAATACTCCAGTCTGCCTTTGAATCCGTTGTTCTTGAGGGCATCATCATATATACCTTTGCTCACCTCAATAATTCTTTTACATGAGGATTTCCTATTAATCCTTTGATTCACGGCATTAGGGATCTGCCTCAGTACTGATCTTGGGTGATTCCAGGAAATATTTATGTACCTGGAGGCGGAATCGTTCTTACTAAAAGATTTGAAAGTACCATTATTTAAATTTTGTGTGACGTCAAGAAAGTCAACTATCTTTAAGTTTGAGGCACTTTGAATTCTTCGACCTTGTAATTTGAAAGCTCGAATAATTTTCTTCTGTATATTAGAGGTCTTGAGGCCAGTACTCTCCGGGATGAAGATAATTCCATCATCATGGTAAAGTCCCACCTGCTCTAGGTCGACAATACGACCCAGCGTATACAAGATGTAAATCCCTACCAAGTCAGCTGCCTGAGCTGAGTTTTAAGCCCCCATGGGGACGTCGAAATTGTCTACGTGACTTTTTACCCAAGTTCTACGGTTATCCGATCGGACGGTTTCTTACATGCTATAATAATTCTACCCCCTCTTCCGTGATGTCCGTATACTCCCTAGCGTGGTTCAGGCTCTTCAATAGCAATTCCCTAGTGATGGACGGGTAGAAATCTATGATATCGAACTGGACGAAAGTAGACCTCTTCTTGTCCCTAATGTTTTTAGACCAATCAATAGTATCCATAGAGTTTTTCCACAGGTTATATTTATGGCCACTCGGCAGTCTAGACGTAATCCTCTGTATTAAATCCTCAGATATAAAGCCTTGTTCGGTTTTTGTGGGGTTAATCAATCTAGCTTGTTTCTTATCTAGGAAGTTTCTTTTATGATCCTTAAATAAAATGTAGGCACTCTTTTCTTTTATTTTCCCTAATCTGTCTACAATTTCCATTTTTCGCGCAAATTTAGCCGTATACCTGTTGATTTGAGTAATTGTGTCGTTATGGTCTATTTTATAGGATTCAGTGATCTTATATATATATATATATATATATATATATATATATGCGTGTGTGTATATATATATATATATATATGTGTATGTATATGTATGTATGTGTATATATGTGTGTGTATGTATGTATGTGTGTATGTGTGTGTGTATGTATATGTGTATAATTATGTGTGTGTGTGTGTGTGTGTGTGTGTGCGTGTATGTATATGTGTATATTTGTATGTATATGTGTATATATGTGTATATCTCATTAAAGTAAAAATTTGCCTTTATATTATAAGGTTCTGCTCATTGGTCTTATATTTATGTCAAAAGAAAATGTTTAAATTAAGTATAAATGCTAATATACATATAAAAAATGAATTGAAATTTTTTCATATTTTAGATTTAATCGTCTTTCTGCCTTATCTTTCATATATCTGATTTTTATTATTTAAAAATTGTAAACAATATCTTTTTCCTCATTTTTGAGGGTGGTCTTATATTTTTGACCAGGGGTGTATTTATTTCACACTGTCCTATTGAACAGGAATAATTTTTGAACTGATCTTTTGACCCATAGAGATGACTCTGAGGGGTACCAGGTTCTACCCCTTTGGATCAGTGAACCTGAGAGTAATGGCAATGAAGGGGTACTTAAGTCTCCTTAGATCTTCAGAACTTGACACTAAACAATCTGATGGTGAGGCTCTAGTAATGCTGGAGCTTTGGGGAATATGGAGTACCCCTTCATTGCCATCGCTCGCAGATTCAGTTCAGTTGCCTATCCAGGACACCATTTCTTTTGAGTCCAAACTACATTGCCTCTATGATCTACCTAACTCGCTATGGGTCTAAAAATGCTTCTGTCTTTGTAATTTAAATTGTTTTTGGATAAATGTAATACACAAAAGAGGGTGAAGGGTATGCCTCCTTGACACCAAGGAAACCACGTGAAATCAACTTCTTAGTAAACAGTCCTTCTTTCTTCTTCAGCCTTTTTCCTTTGCTGTCCTGTCTCTTTTTTACTCGACGCGTTCACTGACTCAGCGTTCCTCGTCATCTTCTCTCGTCTGTCCGAGACTTAGACAATATTCTAATGGATGTAACTCATACCGCCTTGCTGGTACACTTCACTAAGGCAGATTCTGCCTTTCAGATTCACTACAGTCTTCTAACTTAAATAAGTCCTTTATCTTCCCAGTAGCGAGTTGAGTTGTACCAGTACTGTTCTTCAACAAGGATGTCTTTGGCATTAAATAACGCACGATGTTTGATATGCCATTAAACAAAAAACCAAACGAACCTAGATGGAATTTCAAAAGAATGAACATCGTGAACATAAACTTTCCCACCAAAAAAATACGACCTAGAAGGCATAAACCTCTCAGCCTGTCAAAATCTGTCTTGTCTAGAAAGATAATCCGATAAAATATCTCCTTCTGGGTTGAACATTGAAACTGAAAAATCCACCCCAACTGTTGTTAATTCAGAACGATCTTGTCATTGAGAAGTGATAAGATTTAACTGGTGATATTTCTCTTTTTTTTTTTTCTTCTTTACTTTTCTCTCTTTTTATTTGTTTATTATCAAAAACTGCTGACTTTTTTGTTTTCAAAGCGAAAGCCAAATCAAAATAGAAAAGAGATGCAGTCTTTATACAAGAGATGAATAAGCGTTTTCATGTTTGATTTATTGATTTGAACGGCATCTCAACTTATTTAGGGTTATTTTATGCCTAAAGAAATCACACCGAAGAGTTGTGATACAACGAAACTGTCTGTCTGTGGATAACAATATATATCATCATCATCATGTCGTGCGGCTAGCACGGATATCCCTGACCCTCTCTCTCCACGTCTCCCTATCATTCATCGCCTCTGGCAGGTCTTCAGGGTTACACCCCGTATCATCACATAGCTGCTGTATGTATGTTCTAGCTGGCCGTCCTGCTTTTGATTGGCCATATGCAGGGGTCCACAGGAGTACACCACTTACGATCTCGTCCTTGCTTCTCCAGCAGTGTCCGGCATGTCTGGTTCGTCTAGCTTGTATAGTTTTCGTGATAGGTGGTATGTGACCGTATAGTTGGTGCCTTGTGGGGTGTTGCCGCCAGGACTTGTTCAATATTGCTCTTGACATTCTTGTATAATTGCCTCTAGCTTCTTCTCCAACCGTTTAGTCAGCGTCCAAGTAGTGCATCCATATAGCAGTATCGACACGACCGCAGCCTGGAAAAAACTGCGTTTCATTTTATCGGTCAGGTTTGATTTCCATATGATCGAAAGCCTATCGATAGCTGTCCATGCCTTTGTTAGCCGTGTGTCGATGTCTTTTTCGGTTGATGAGACGCTGCTTCCTAGGTAGGTGAATTTGTCGACCAGTTTCAGAGATGTTCCGTCTAGTGTGGAGATGTCGCCTTTCTGATTAAAGCACATAAATTCAGTTTTGTGTGCATTAACATGGAGTCCAATGCCCGCAGTGGCTCGTTCCAAACTATGCAGTAGTGTTTCGGCTTGGTTGGGTGTATTGGCCAGAAGCGCTATGTCATCGGTGTAGTCGACGTCGGTAATTGTTTTTGCGGGGTATCTTCTGCTTCTTTTCTTTGTCAGCACGAAGCCGTTTTCCCTAATGTTATCGATCGATGTCCTAAGTACGTAGTCTAGACAGATGATAAAGAGGAATGAGGCTAGCGTGTCCCCTTGTAGTACTCCTGCTACAATGTCGAAGTATTCTGTGTCTCCATCCTGTGAACGCACTTTCACTTTGGTGTTTCTGTAGAGAATCATTATTGCTGCTACGGTTTCTTTAGGTAGGCCGTATGCTAGTAGGATTTGTTCCATCTTCCCTCTGTGAATGGAATCGAAGGCAAGTAAAGTTGACGACCATAGTCTAGCGTGACCCGGAGGCTCTCTTTTCGAAAGCTACAACACCAAGGTGTAGGGGCGGGCGCCACTCCTTTCCCTGGATTGCTCCATACCTTATAATGCTGAGTGTTACACAAGGAGACATCAAGTACCATTTTTTGAGTCTTTGGTATGACTCTACCTGGGATTGAACCTCAGTCTCCCGGGTCATTGGCGAACACTCTAACCAATGGAAACTGACTGTGTATCGTATACTGTCCGTAGCGGAGGGACTGGTTAATTACATACTTCGAATAATCGGAAACTCGCTGTTAAAAGGCAAGAGGAATATTTTTAAAATTAACGTCTTATTCGTTGTTAATTTTCGCCTTGATAAAAGCAGTTTCAGTCTTGATAGGTTTTGAACAAATCTTATATATACCTATCTTAGCTAAAACGAATATTCTTTGTGTAGATTGTCTCTCCTCAGCTAAAACAGTGAATAAATCCTCTTTAGTGTGGGACTAAAGAGGAACATGTAGTATTTTCTGAGGACTCTTAGAGTAAAGATAGCAATAAAGTAATGTCGTTTTTTTTTTGTTTTATGGGAGCGGTTATTATTCTAATTCAACATTACACATGATTTGCTCATTTTAAATGAAGGTTATTTTTAAAAGGGCTGACGGAACGAAACCTGTGATGAAAATCAGAAGAATGTAAAGAATTCATTACAAATACGACATGAATTACCATCCCAGGTAACAATGTGAAAAAAAAAACGATTTTGCATTCTAGTTATGTTCTGGTCAACAAAAATGTAGGATGGGCAGGTTTCGAAGTTGGTTTTATCCGGCAGACAAGAGAAAATATTTATTATTTACAATCCATAAACACATAAAACCCAATATATATGTTGGCCCAGTCAGCAGGGGCGACAGAATTCACCGACAGCATCTCTGCAGTAGGGTAAGACTTCCTCAACGAGTGTCCTAGATATGACAATAAACAATCTGATGGTGAGGCTCCAGTAATGCTGGAGCTTTGGGGAATATGGAGTATCCCTTCATTGCCATCGCTCGCAGATTCAGTTCAGTTGCCTATCCAGGACACCATTTCTTTTGAGTCCAAACTATATTGCCTCTATGATCTACCTAACTCGCTATGGGTCTAAAAATGCTTCTGTCTTTGTAATTTAAATTGTTTTTGGATAAATGTAATACACAAAAGAGGGTGAAGGGTATGCCTCCTTGACACCAAGGAAACCACGTGAAATCAACTTCTTAGTAAACAGTCCTTCTTTCTTCTTCAGCCTTTTTCCTCCGCTGTCCTGTCTCTTCTTTGGGGAATATGGAGTTCCCCTTCATTGCCATCACTCCCTGGTCCACTCTGACCGCGAGTAGTAGCACCTGATAGGATCCTATCTATGGGTCAAATAGAACTAAATAATACCAACCAATATAACAGAATTGTTTGAAATTAACATTTAACATTTAACTGTGTAAACAAAAACTATACTTATACTAAACTGAATTGTTTGAAACTTTTATCAAAATGACTTGATTCAGCGTTGAATGACACGAAAAAGATTGATACACCGTAAAACTGAACAACCAACCAATATATGTATGCATCATTTATGATATCCAGCGAGAATCGAACCCCCTACCAAATGCCTACCAGACTTAGCATGCTAACCACTACTCTACTAGTCCAAACAGCTAGGGTTGTAGAATAAACCGGCTGCATCTCTACACTCACCCCAAACAAGTGTCGTGCACATGACACTAAATCATTTGAGTGTGAGACTCCAGTCCTGGAACTTTGAGGATTGTGGAGTACCCCTTTATTGCCATTACTCCCAGGTCCACCTTGACTCGAAGTGCTAGTACCGCTTAGGCTCCCATCCATGGCTCAAATAAAAATATTAAATTATTTTCTATACTCGAACCCATTTTACTGTGTTTAAACAAATGAATAATGTTGGTTTGGTTTTGTTTTTTGGGTTTTATGGCATATCAACCTTTACAGGTTATTTAACGCCAAATCCATTTTTATGTAAATAATCTGTTCTATTTAGAATAATTCAGTTTATCATAAGTACAGTTTAATTATCAAAACATTTCTATTTCAAACTATTCAAGCAGTTATATGTAACAATTCAGTTAAGTGTAAATACAGTTTTAATGTCGAAAAACAGTTCTATTTCAAATAATTCAGTTAAGCATAAGCACGCAGTTTAAATGTAAGTACGGTTTAATTGTCAAAAACATTTCTATTTCAAGCAATTCAGTTTACTCAAACAATTCATTTTAGCATAAATATGCTGTTAGTTCTATTTAACCCATAGATCGGGCCCTATTAGGAGCTACCACTCCAGGCCAGAGTGGACATGGGAGCAACGGCAATGAAGGGGTACTCTACATTCCCCAAATCTCCAGCACTGCTGGAACCTCACCATCAGATTGTTTAGTGTCATATCCAGGACACTCGTTAGGTGCAGTCAGTGTATTCTACAGCACCAGCCGACTGGGCGAATAATGTTGAATAAAATTACTATTGTTAAATAGCCATACTTGAAACCATTTATCTGTGTGCAAATCAATGAGCTCTAGCTCTTGTTACCCCTGTGGGTTGAGCACTCGATAGAGGGTTTGTTGGCCACGACATATGCGTAAATGCAAAGCTCTTCTCATGAATTGAACACTCCGGTAACCGATAAGCGTATATGTAAATAAATATATACGTAACAGTTCCTTCACTAACGCTGAGAGATAAGATAGCTTTGGGGTAAGATATCCGACTGACGTAAAGTCAGCCAGGTTTCGATCCAAGTTTGTTGCATCTCGCGTGTCTAGCCACAATGAAGAGTTGTGATACAACGAAACTGTCTGTCTGTGGATAACAATACTTATAGAAAAATGAAAAGTTGGCGACCATGGTCGAGCGTGACCCGGAGGTTCCCTTTTCGATAGCTACAACACCAAGGTGTAGGGGAGGGCGCTACTCCTTTCTCTGGATTGCTCCACTTTACCCTTGAATCCGTACCTTATAATGCTGAAAGTTAAACAAGGAGACATCAAGTACCATTTTTTTAGCCTTTGGTATGACTCTACCTGGGATTGAACCCAGATCTCCCGGGCCATTGGCGTACACTCTAAAGATCATGCCAATGCCCGGGACACACACACACACACACACACATTATATATATATATATATATATATATATATATATATATATATATATTAAATTACCATGACCAGAAAATCCAGCAAACACCCACATGTGACGTATGGAACATTGAACAGCTGTTTCGACTTTATTGGGTCTCATCAGCAGTGCATACCGTGATCTCCACCGCTAGAGATCGAACCAGCAACTCTAGTAGTGGAGATCACGGT